>SSNR01000036.1:821021-1048195 GCA_006937965.1 Callopanchax toddi
GGGGGGGGGGGGGGGGGGGGGTGAGAGATAGTGACAGATTTATTAGTTTGATGTATGCTGCCAAGACAAAAAAGGAAGGAGACCTCTGGATTTTATAAAAATGAACACTTAGAGATGATAAAAAAGAGAACAGCTTGAATCTGACAGCGGAGCTTCTTTTTTATTTATTTAGGTTTTTGCTCTGTCTGTTTTTAACTAAACTACCTCAGTCACAAATACTGCTGGAGGAAAACAACACAAACATGGTTTGGTCAGAGTCATCTGAATGCAATGACACTGAATCGAGCTGCAACAATTATCCTCCTCTTCCTTCTAACTGAATCTGCTATAAGCTGCATGAGGTCAACTGTCCGATACAGGATGCACTTTACGAGATTCTTGCCGTTGGAATTCAGGGACAACTTTCTGGGAAGAGTTTGGTTATGCAACTGCATTTATCAAGCAAAGGATGGAAGACATCCAGACAGATGACACCTCAGTGACTCTTTGTGGTTTCCGCCTATTGTTCTTTTAAAAATGCAGTCCACTGTTTATTTGTTACCAACCACCTAAAACCAGATTTGATTTGATGCTGAATTAAATGCATTTAAATAATTTTTACATTTGACCTTTTTTTTCTTACAGGTACGACATCTGCATCCAGAAAAACAAGCCTTGTGAAACTCTAGGTAACATTCACGCACAAAAGTTCACTTTATGAGTAACAAGTTGTTTCTCCTTAAAGTATAATCTGAGGGTCCAGTTGAAAAAGAACACATTTATTTTACAAAAACCTTCAGTTGTTTATCCTAGAACCCTAAATCAAAGAGGTGAAATTAATTACCTACGATGCAAATAATTCCCATCTCAGTCAGATTCAGTCTGAGTTAATTCTGTTGTTTTCTACATGCATGTTTGTTTGTTGTTTATTGATGTTTGTGTGTCTGTGTGTGTTTCAGGTCTGGCTCCAGTTGGAGGGATGTGCGAACCAGAGCGGAGCTGCAGCATCAATGAGGACATCGGTCTGGGAACAGCCTTCACTATTGCCCATGAGATTGGACACACGTATGTAGCGCTCACTTTCAGCAAGTGTGAAGATCCACTGCATTCAACACGGATTCGTTACAAGACATTTTCTTGCTTCAGCTTCAGCTGGTCTAAACATTTGCATCTTTCTGGGGGTTTAAATTTGTGATTTATAATCTTAAAAAAAAACGCGGTTCTGGATTTTGTCCTACCTTGATCGGACCGTGTTCCCTGCAGACAGCTATTAGATGTTTTCCCATGTCCAAGCTGAACTCTGTCTCTCTGCCAGCTATCCTTGATTTTTACCTTCAGTTTCTCCTTGTTGGATTTTTCTGCTCAGCCTTCATACACGTTAGGAATCCCTGACACATTAGTCCAGTGTATCGCGGTCCAGACTGTGTGGCCTCTCATTCTTTTCTATAGCCACATCCTTCAAGTGATGCTGCGTTCTGCAGCTTGTATGAGATGTTTTACTGAAATATGAAGTCACTGTCAGGAGACAGAGATGGAAAATGCTGTCCAATCAAGCACTTATTCAACTTAAATCAGGTGGGACAAAATCTAGACTCGATGCTAAAATTGCTAATCAAACATCTGGTCACATATTTTAAACACAAGGTTTATAACGGTTGTGGATTGTAGCCGTGTTTGGATCCTTCTCAGTTACCCATAGTGACCTGCTTTCCTCTGCTGCTGCAGGGATTATTACCCATCCACGTGGCCTCAAAGTGTTGTCACTGTATCATCATGGGCTTTAGGTTTGGGATGAACCATGACGGTATGGGGAACACTTGTGGACCACGCAGCCAGGAGACCGCCAAGTTGATGGCTGACCACATCACCATGAAGACAAACCCGTTCATCTGGTCTGCCTGCAGCCGGGATTACATCACCAGTTTCCTGGAGTGAGTCAGCCAATCAGATTCCTGCACTCCCACAAATAAAGGGCTAACTACAGGTTTGAGAGGGAAAGCAATCCGTAAGAACGTTTTTGACGGTCAGAGAAAAGTTTCTGATGAATTTTTAAAGCAGAGGAATCCACTTTTATGTAATCATCAAATCAGTTCTGTGTTTTAATAAAAGATGTTCAATTCTCCGGTCTAAAGACTGAAATAGTTTTTATTCTCCCTGTTCTCCACTGTTTGTTAGTTCAGGTATGGGCTCCTGTCTGAACAACGTGCCACCAAAGCAGGAGTTTGTGTATCCCACGACGGCGCCGGGTCAGGCCTACGATGCAGATGAGCAGTGTCGTTTCCAGTACGGCATCAGATCTCGACAGTGTAAATACGCGGTGAGCTCGGTGATGTAACTGGATTTCATCCACCTTTTGGTTTATTTTCATTTCACTGGTAAGCACAACTTTGTGTGCAACCCACCGCCAAAATGACAAAGCAGGAATGTAAATAAAAGACAAAATATGATTACGAGCATCTTTGCCTCCATAGAGGAAAGTTTTAGGTTTCAAAAGTACAAATCTAACCAAATGAATAGATGTAGATATAATTTGAGATGAGAATTTTTAAAAATGGAAACTTGTGATGAATTTGACTTGATTTGTTATAATAATGCATGAAACTCATTCATATCAAGTACTCACTGAAAAAAAAGATAGAAAAAATAAAAATGCAAGAATCCAAAGCCAACATTTTGCATCGTTACTGTCATCAGTCAAAATAAAATGACCCCTATAGCTATTTGAACATTTTACACTCAAATAGACTCGCTGCTTTTGATTCTCGCTCGTCCGTCTCTCTCCATCAAATCTGTGATGCAGCACATCTTGCAACACTTTCATGGAATAGCATTATTTTTTATTGCATGGTCAAGTTTTACAAGGCCAACTTCAGAGTGATCAGACATCTGGAACAGCAAGCTGCTTTATAGACTCATTATTATCCATACAATATAGTCAGCATATGTACACAATAAAAGATAACCCCGTGCGTTGAAGGATCGCCGTAAAAGAGAGGAGAGATGGCGGTGAGCGATGGTTTCTGCCCTTATCTGTTCTGATCATATAGAAAAACAGTAACATGCCTCTTTCTTTTTGTCTGTCTGTTGTAAATGCTTTTATTTTCTTCTCATGAACATGCACAGGAAGTCTGCAGTGAACTTTGGTGCATGAGTAAGAGCAACCGCTGCATCACCACCAGCATTCCCGCTGCAGAGGGAACCATCTGTCAGACCAACACCATAGAGAAGGGGGTAAAGTCTACAGATAACTATAGTTCTATAGAAGAAAATCACAGAACTATGTACAGGTATTTCATATTTTGAGTAAAAAGTGGTTGCCTATTTTTAAATAAATTAAGTTGAATCTTAATGTCCTAAAAAGTAAACATTAAAACTGTAGATGTCCTAAAAGGCCTCTGCCTTTTTTCCTTTAAAATAAAATGGATCTCTCGAGCCATCCATGCCAAATTCTGGTACCAAAAATATGTCATTCTGCTGTAAAAATCTTATGCTTTTATTGAATAAATCTGGACATTAAACTTTCTAATACTTCTTAGGTTTATGTGATTTTAGCTGCCAGTAGCTCCAGAGCCACAGGTTGCAGACTCCTATTATAAGAATAAAAAAAGAAGCACCCTATATTTAAGTTTCTAGTAATAAAGAAATTAGGTTATTATTAAACATTTAAACAGAAAGAAATTAGCTTAAAACTATAGTTGCAGTGTATGTAATATCCCATGTGAATAAGGTTTTTAAAGGATAGTTATTATTGAATCTGAACGTTAATGCTTTATATGTGTGTGTATGTTGCAGTGGTGCTTTAAGAGAGTGTGTGTGGCTTACGGGACTCGTCCAGAGGGTGTGGATGGAGGGTGGGGTCTGTGGTCGCCATGGGGGGAGTGCAGCAGGACCTGCGGGGGTGGAGTCTCCTCTTCGGTCAGACACTGTGACAGCCCCAGGTACTGATCACCTGAAATCAAGCTCGAATTTTTAAATGCTCGCATAAAGCACTTGAAGCTGTGACCGAAATTCCTTTTATCAGACAGGGAAACAATTATTTTGACTAAAGCTGATGTATGCTCTAATCATTGTCAATGTAAGGTGCTGGAAAATCTTGAAAACTCACCTTGAAAGTGCTTGAAAAGCCAAGCCAACTTTATTTATAAAGCCCTATAAAAACAGTGAGCACTGACCGAGGTGCTGAACATAGAATAAAAGGAATAAAACTTAAAATATCTACATAAAATAAAAGACACCTTAAAAATACCAGCATAAGAAACTCAATAAAATCCAAATAAAAGTTACGGCCTATATATTTGCTAAATATATATATTTTTAAATCACTAATTCTGTCATATTTATATTCAAACTGTCTGCTATAAAAGCTCCCTGACAGTCAGGGCAAATGAGTGTTACTTTAAAAGCTGTTAAACACTACAGTATTTTGCAGTGCAGTGCACATAAATGATTCATCTCCTGTGTAATTTGTAATATACTTCTTTTTCATTTTAGCCCATTTATCTTCTTTTTTGATTACATGAACATCTTGAACGAGCTGCTCAGCTGTTAGTTGACATTTATTGCATGGCATTAATTTACTGTAGCACAGTAGCAGCTAGTCATCCAGTCTAAATAATCCCTCCATAAATCCAGCAGCGTGTGCAAACAGGACAACACTGAAATGAAGAGGCTGAAAATGAGAGAGAACACAAAAAAAAAAAAAAAAAAAATCTGCAACAAACTTTCTTCTCCAAGTTTTGGTGGTGTAATTAAATGAAAGGCCTTCCTGCACACAACAGTAGAGGCTAAATCATAGTGGAATAACTAATCTTTAGAGCTGCTGTCAGCAGATGCCTCATCTTGAACTTATTAAAAGAGAATAGACTGACCCAAATCTCAGCCTAGAAGTTTTCTCCTTCTTCATTTGTCAGGAACCATTCGGCTGCATGTCTTAAATCTAGAGACTTTGTTAAAGTCTGACGAAGAGGCTTGAAACAGAACATTGATGCCACAGGAAGCTGGAGCCCGTTTTGTGGTGATGTGATGGATGTTGGATGAAGTCAAACTAAACTCTTGTGTTTCTGGCCGTTTCCCTGCAGACCGACCATCGGTGGGAAGTATTGTCTGGGGGAAAGAAAGCGCTTCAGGTCCTGTAACATTGATGTGAGTGTTGCTGCTCTTCATCGTCATCACTAATATAAGTTCTCCTCAACAAGCAGGCAAAGCGATCCACACATGCACAGGATACATGTCAAATTATTTCTGCATACGTGTTGGTTACAGGAGTGTCCTGCGGGCTCCAGGGACTTCAGAGAGATCCAGTGCTCTGACTTTGACAGCATTCCTTTCCGGGGAAAGTTTTACTCCTGGAAACCTTACAGAGGAGGTGAGTGAGGAATCCTGTTTTTTGTTTGTGTTTGAATAAAATATGGGTTTTTCTTCTTGTCATCCTGCAGATTATTCATCCACTCTGTAGTCAGTCCTCTCTACAGATCCAATATACAGTAGACTATAGAATGAAAATAAGTGCATAAGTCAAAATACTACAATTACAAACTGGATAATGGCCATTTGTTTCAATTACTTTCATGCAAACCTACTGAGTATGAGTCATACTGAGGCATTTCCTAGTAAAAATATATTTTTAATTGATTGTATTATTCTTTTTTGTGTTTGTTTAAAAAATTTTTTACCATCATAATGAAGTGCAACTTTTACTAGGTCAATTTTAATTACAAACATGTCAAATAAGAGTTTACTAAATGTTTTTTCTAAAGTGTGGTCGACATGGCTTTCCTTGCCAAACCACGTTTCCTGACACGGTGGAGCTCTCTCACCTGGGGACGTTCTGTCTTCTATAAATGCACTCCCTTAGTTTAGATGTTCACATTCATGCTCCGTCACCTGCTTGTATTTCAATGAAGTCAATAAAAAAAGGACTTATAGAAAAAAAATATCATATGATGTAATGATTTCATTATATAAGTATGGGAAAACTGAAGAAAATGGGCAAAAAAACACTAAACAAAAAGTTTTAAAATAAAACAGAAAATTTACTGATCAGCACTAAAGTATGAACTGAGGTCAGGTTTAATGTGTTCACAACAACCAGAAGTCAATAAAATAACCTTATAAGTACAGAATTGGACTGGTTGTAACAGAACTGAAACTGGACCGCTTTACTGTTCTTGTTTCGATCCCCTGAGATGACTTTTGTTTGAAAATGGTGCTAAATAAATAAATATACTGATCTAAAATCAGATTAAAAGTGAAGTTGTGCCTGCGTGTGTGTGTATGTGTGTGTATTTTTGAACATTAAGCTGAAAGCTGCAGACTCTCCCTCCTTTCTGGCTTCCAGATGCTGGCTGCAGAGAGCCACATATCCCAGAATTCCTTGCAGGAATTCCTTGTTTCTGATGCACACTAGAGGCTGAAACTGGACATGAACGATAAATAGCTTCAGCAACATAACTGCATTTAATCGGGCGCTGTGCAAACATAATGACTAACAGAGAATTTCAGCCGTGCAATTCCCACTGCAGGCAACAAGTGTTCTTTTCATCAAGTCAGCTGATTTTCTAACAGAAATCCCTGCCAGCTGTTAAAATGGGAAAAGTGCCCAAATCTTCCCATTTAAAGGCCAAAGAACAGCGTCCAGCATCCTCTCTGTCCTCAGCAGCCTCGTCACTGTCCTCACGTCTCCAGTTCAGGGATTTTACTTTTACCCTCTCACTCAGCGGAGACCACTTCCTTCTTCGTTCCCTTCCTCTCCTCGTCTACTCACATCTTTCCATCCTCGCTTTATTTAGTTCATTATGCAATCATTCCTTCGTTTTTCTGTGCGGACATGGAAAACAGAAATGGGTCAGACAGCCAGATTCATTTAAAAAAAAGGATCTCTTGCAGTTTTTCTTCCTTTTATTCAAACAAGCTGCTCCGTGTTTCTGTTTTCAGTCCTTCACATTTCAACCCAGACAGCACACCCTGTGAGTTCACACACCTGAAATGCTATGGTTACCCTGCCAGGACTCAGCACCATGGGAATTGTAGTTTTCCGTAGTCAAACCACTTTATTGTAGGCAAGTTCGACTGCTCGCTTTCTTTTTCAGCACATTCTGTACTTTCTTCTGCTCCACTGAAGCTGCTAAATACAAAACATTAGAGAAACAATAAAAAGGGAAGTTTCTCCTAACGCTGCTGTGATGCATGTGGCACTTTGTCTTCTTTTTTAAGCGTTTCTTTTTACATCTGCCTTTCCTAGTAAGAACCGAACCTTTTCCTTGACTGTGTAGTTGGATGTTGATGCATTCACTGAAGTAAAGTCTTGTGGTTTTGTGTCTGCATGCACAGATCCCAGAAAAAGCAGAGACTTAATCACATTCAGCTGCTCGTTCTTTTGTTTTCATTGTCACAGAAGAATATTTCTCACTCCCCTGCAGTGTCTTTGCTCTGTTGTTTGGCCTTTTCTGCCCCTGGTAGGATGCTCGGTGTTCAAACGTTGCTCTCTAATGTGCAAACATGTCCAGAACATTTCTCACCATGAGCCTTTGGAGCAACCATTGCATTGTTAAAACCACAGCTAGCTGCTGAACAGGATGCAGAGATTGTTTCTCAATTTCTCTTTTGCAATCTATCACAGCTACGGTTTTGGCTTGTTTGCATCAGGATGCTATTTGCATGTATTTTTGTGAGTAATTATTGTGTGTTCACTGTGTGTGTGTGTGTAGGTGGGGTGAAGCCTTGCTCTCTCAACTGCCTTGCAGAAGGATACAACTTCTACACCGAGCGTGCTCCCGCCGTGGTGGACGGCACGCCGTGTCGGGACGACTCTCTGGACGTGTGTGTGAATGGAGAGTGTAAGGTGAGCTGACGGGGGCTCGTTTTACACATCAGTCCACGTGCACCATTCTAGTAAAACCATTAGATGTGAGGAGACGGTTTAAACTGGATTAACAGAAGATCGCCTTCATCTTTGTTTATGCTCGCTTTGAGGAGTCTGGACGGCCGCAGATGTCTCGTTTACACGCCGACTGGTGTTGCTCATCAGAATCAGCTGCTACGGCCGATAAACTGTCGTGACTTTGGCAGCAGACTCAGATTCCCATTAAAGATTCTGCCTCCTAATTGGCTGTTAGTGAAAACAAAACATCGCTGTGTGGTGCTCTTTGATGGGCTGGAGACCACCTGGTGCTCCAAACGGTCCACCGAACCCATCTGACATCCACGTGACCGATATGTTGAAGAGTGTAGACTAAAGAGAAGGTAATAGTGAACCGCTCACGTTTCACAATCAAGCCCATTTTGTAGTTCAGCTCTGCTCAGTGAGATATCCTGATTTCTTTTTGGGTTGAAATTGGGGTGAGCTGAAATATGTGTTCTCATCCCCCCCAGAAAAGTTTTGTTTATCAACATCCTTCATTTTTCTTTTCTTTTCTCCTCTTCCTCTCTGAGCTGTTCTGGTCTGCAGGAACTCAGTGACCCTCCAGCTCAGCTGTTAGTGTGTCTGCGCTGCAGCCTGGATTTCATTCCCTACACTCTTATTATCCTTTTTTTTACTTTCTGACTCTCTTCATCTCTCTACTTTTACTTAGAATTGTTCTGTCTTCAATCCAGCCACTCCTCTTTCTCTCTCTCTCTCTAACTAAAACATCTCTTGTTGTTAAACTTGGAAAAAACTACAGATAAATCTTGTTCTTGTTTTCAGTCATGTGAGTCTGAAAATAAAAGTCTTAGAATACTACTCTTAAAATAAATACTTAAGCTACTTTAGTTAGTTTCTTTGTAAAATTACTTTTTTACCTATAGTAGATAGTTTTCTGAACAGCCTCTGTTCAGAGAAATAGAGTCTTGACAAGATTGATGAGCTAATGACTATTATAGGATAATTTAAACTGCATCAATGAGGTAAAACAATGTCTAGTCATAATAAAACACAACTCCTAACATGTAGTGCTGTAGCTTCACAGTAGGTCATTGCAAATAGTATTTTATAAACTGCCGTTTTTTTAGCAGAAATATTATCATATTGGTCCAAATAAAAGACAACCCCCTTAAAATGAACTTTTTGGAAAAAGGCTTTTTGACAATTAGATTTCATGTTTTATAAAGAAAGTTAATTCAACATTATATAGCATCTTTTTCAGTTCATGGTATACCATTAAAATAACCTATAGTGTGTCTAAAGACACTGAATCAGGTGCTGGAGCAGGAAAACAACCAGAACATGCAGGAAGGTGGCTCTGAGGACCAGGATTGGACACCACTGCTGTAAGGACTGGATTCACCTTCTGGTTAGTTATATGGTAAACTCATCTAGCAGATATTCAGATAAAAACAGTGCAGTTAAGGTTAGTTAATGGTGTTTTTTCATCTTAATTTTGAGTGTATTTTCTGTGTTTTTAGGTACATTGGGACATCTAGTCCCAGATTACAGATGCTGACCCGGGTTCAGGTCCTGACCCGTGATCCTTTGCTGCATGTTGTCTCTCAGCTCACATCCTGTTTAGTTTTTATCAGATAAAAGCCACTGGCAGAAGGAAAGAAAATCGTAATAAAAAATACAAATTTTCCAACCTACGTATGTCTGTTTTTGTTATTAGGTTTCAGGTTTTTGTCAAAACAAAATAAGCAAAAAGCGAAACTTAGATTTATAGTTTCCTAAATCTAAAATAAAATAACATTTAAAAAAGCTGAATGTGGTGATACTTGTTATTGTTGTGTTAAGATCCTGATTAAAAACAGCTGTATCCAGTAAAGACTCATTTTAAACTAATAACTCACCCTGTCTGACATTATAAAATAACTTGTAACCCTCTACTCAGTGTTAAGCTGTGATCCAGTCAATTTAAATCAAATAATAATCAATTTTTTAAATTAATTCTCTTTGTAAAAGCAGCTGCTGCTTGAATATATGAGAATAGGAGCAGCTGCCATTCAGCTTTTACACTTTTGTTTAAGTTTGCTTCCCTGTTAAAGAGTTTGAGTGAAACCACCTGCTTCGCTCATCATGAAATTTATTTATGTCGACAGCTATGAGTTTAGCAAGCAAAGAGCATTATGTCTGCACAGGATCAGAAAACACATCTGGACTTGCCATCTGATATTTCTGTGTTTTTAAAAAGTGGGCTGGAAGGCATTAGGAGGTAATTCGTCAGTGTGGCCTTCTGACACCTCTCAAGCTCGCTGACTGTGTTCCCCTTCCATCCGTGACCTCGAATGACCCCTGAAGCTCAAATGTTTTTCTCCCTCCTTGCAGCACATAGGTTGCGATCGTGTGCTTGGCTCGGACGTGCGTGAGGACCGCTGCCGGACCTGCGGGGGAGATGGGAGCAGCTGCGTCTCCGTGGAGGGAGTTTTCAACGACTCGCTGCCTGAAGGAGGTACAGAACCAAAACACGTCTTCTATTGATCTAATATTGTCATTGTTTATTTTAGTTAGCGGCTAATAAAGTCAGTTTATGCTAGATTTGTAAAACTTCAGTTCTTTTTTGAAAATTTCAGCGTTCATCCTTTTGGAAAGACCTAAAAGTTCAGCAGCTTACTTAAGTCACACAAGTTCTTATAAAAAATAAAAATAGGAGTCAACTCTGCATCATATAGAATCAAAACCAAAGATAGCGCCTCAAAAATGTCTTTAAAAAACCAACCAGTGTGGCTTGAGGTCTCGCTGCTATCAAATCTTTTTCGGGTTCCTTTTCTGCCCACAACACCGACTCCAGAGGCTCTCACCCAAGTGTCAACACCAGTCACCCCCTCCCACAATTCTTCAGAGGGGCCACACCCCGAGGAGGCGGCTCCGATCGGAACCACAGAAACCAGGCCGCCCTGTCGGCCCGGTCCGAGGCCTCAGCTGCCCTCAAAATATCTGGAATTATAGCCGACTTTAAAAAATCCATCAGTGTGGGAGAAAAGGACATGTAGGTTTGGTTGTGTTTTTATAGCATCATAAAGTGTGATTATGGGAGGTCCACTGATTATGGCATTTTTAAATGAAAATAAGAAAATGCACGAGACAAAAAATATTAAGAGATTGAACTTAATATGAAATATTAAGCTTCAAATAAAGCGGGAATCATACAGATTTTAAGATGAAACCAAACATAATCAGAATCTACAGGCTAAGCCCAGCTGTAAAGTTATTTATTGTCATTTAAAATGCGCCTCATAAAGTTAAAGATTTATCTCCCCCAAATACCCTGAATCCCATGCAGTAATTACTTTCACTACATAGTTAGAAGTTTGTTCACACCATAAATATGCTCTCTGTTCTTAAGCATCCTGCTGTAGCCCCGTTCTGAGGTTTTCCACACTTTGATTTTAGTCAGAAGCTGCTTGAGTTTAAACTTTGCTCCCAGCTTTTACAGCCTAAACTCCTCTGACTTGGTCACTACCGCCCAGCATGTCCTCATCTACAACCAAAGTCAAACTCCAGACACAGAACCAAAGGCTTATTCTGGTCCCGGGCAGATTTACGACCAGAAGAATCACTCAGTCATGTCTACAGCGAGCTTTTGATTTCTTTAAACTCCTGAAGCCTGCTGCCAACACTTCTCCTCCCCTGTCTGCTTCGGTGATTTAGAGGCTCCCTCTGGAGATCTTGACCTCTAGCTGGGCAGTTTTGAGATGTGTAGCTCTCTGTTTACTTTGCCCCACACATGTGCATTTTGACACACAGGCACAAGGTCCACACGGTGCACGCTGCAATGTGTGCATTCTGTTTTGTTGATATTCAGGTGGGTGAATTCAGACGATGTCCTTCCTCTTGTAGGTGGTGAGGTTACTAAGCTCTCACGGGCTCTGAGGTTTACAGCTTCTTGTTTTTAAAGCTCGCTCTAACACTTTTGAGGCATCTGAGACAAAAACCTTTGGATCCAGGCTTAGTTCAAGCTCCACAAAGCGGTCACAATCCAAATGTCACTGGAAGGAATTAGACTACAGCTCAACTTTTTCATACTATCTTCCTCCAGTGAGCTGAAGTTATTTATGGTGCTGCAGCACCTGGCCTGCTGGCTGGACAGCAGAGCAAAGCTGAAAAAAAAAAAATCAGATCGAGGCAGGATGGAGGTGAGATGAGCAAAGAAAAAGGGACGAGAGACCAAGACAGATGGAGCGAATGGAGAGAAAACAGGAGGAGAAGCCAGCTCTTGGCATAGTTGTTACCTCTGAGCAGAGGCTTGAGGAGATCTGCCCAGGAATGCAGCTGGAAAGCAAAACTTCTGCTCTGTGCGTTGATGTCCCACAGAGCTAAACACTGCCTCGCTCCACCGATCACCAGGGAATCCTTCACTTCATCATTTGACTTGTTGTGTGTTTTAGGTTATGAAGAGGTGGTCAGAATTCCTAAGGGATCAGTGTTCATCCACATACAAGAGCTCAACATCTCCCTCAACTACCTGGGTAAGAAGAAACTAATGTTGACTTTTACCTTAAACTGAATAGAATCTAGAAACCCTAAGAATCTTCTTCTTCTTCTTCTTCTCTGTTTTTAGTGCTAAAGAGTAAAAGTGACCAGTATTTTATCAATGGGAAGCTTACCATCGACACGCCTCGAAGGTTCAACATCGCCGGCACCACCTTCCACTACAGACGGCCCACCGACGGACCGGAAACTCTCGAAGCTCAGGGCCCAACAAATATCTCCCTCGTTGTCATGGTAAGAACAAAAATACAGAAACAATAAACTGGTTTTTGACTGCGAGGGTTAAAAAAATCTTCACACTAGGACCAGAGAATCCATCCATCCATTTTCTGTAGCCGCTTAGTCCTCCACAGAGGGTCGCGGGGGGAGCTGGTGCCTATCTCCAGCGGTCAAGGGGCGAGAGGCGGGGGACACCCTGGACGGGTCGCCAGTCCATCGCAGGGCGGACCAGAGAATCAACAAACTCAAAATATCCTGTTGACCGTTGGTCCCTCTGTGTGTTCAGGTGCTGGTCCGGGAGGAAAACCCAGGGATCCACTTTCGTTTCAACCCACCAATCAGCAGGGATCCTCAGAGCGGGTTCGCCTGGCACTACACGTCCTGGTCTCGCTGCTCAGCTCTGTGTGCTGGAGGTAGCAGACACACACATTACATCACATTGACTAGGTTTACTCTACTCAGGATCACCACACATAAACTGTTTAGTATTAAATTATGATGTCATAAAAGTCTTAGAAATTAAATAAACAGTTTTATCTGAGTGTTTCTTTTTATTTCTCCATGTTTTTCCATTATTTACCTAATGTTGAATCGGGTCACCTGGCAGTGACACTTTTAGCTCCAGTAATTGACCCTAGCAAAGTGCCACCTGATTAATGATCTCCTGTGTCCAGGTGTGCAGACCCAGCAGGTAGTTTGTAAGAGTCAAATGGATCTTACCGTCGTCTACAACCACTTCTGTGACAAGAAGAACAAACCCAAAGAGAAGAGAAGAACCTGCAACACTGAGCCTTGCTCCCCAACGTGCGTCTTTGTGTGCAACCTCATTTTATTCCCTTTTTTATTTTGATAAATCCTAATATTTATTGTAAAAATAGTTTTGGATTAAAAACAGCTTTTATAATGACAGTATAACAAGGATTAGATTTGTTTTAGCAGGTTTGTAGCTTCTTGTAATTTAGGTAAACTTGAATATACTCATTTATCTTATTAAATGTAAAGCAAACTGCTGCTGTCTGCTCTGCGTCCAGCTGGTGGACCGGAGAGTGGTCGGAGTGCAGCCGCAGCTGTAACGGCGGACTGCGGACCCGGGAGGTGTTGTGTAAACGGAGGATCTCTGCGACGGAGGAGAAGGTCCTGGACGACTTGGCCTGCTCCCTTTCTCGCCCTCCGTTCACTGAGCCCTGCAGAAACTACAGCTGCCCCCCCGAATGGCTGGCTTTGGAGTGGTCAGAGGTAAAGAGATGCTCGTTGTGTTGGTTTCAGCCACTAAAGCTTGTTTTCTATATAATTCCACTTGAGTGAAGCAATAGTTTCTGATTCAGTTGAGCCCAAAAACCAAAAACACCTGTTGGCCCTCGAACTCTGCTGTGATATTTCTAATGAAAAATCCTACTTATTTGTGTTTAGATTTAAACATTTTTCTTGACTCAGTGAAACATTTCTTTAAGCCTTGTATAAAGTGACGATGACACACGCATGAGAGGATTTCTGTCAAGTGGTTTCACAGAAACGCAGCAGGCTCTTGGCTTAGTTTCTCATTCAGATGCTGCCCTCTGCTGAGTGGATTAAGATTTTTATTTTTATTTTTTTGCACAGTCATGACCTCAATGACCTCCTTTGCTGCTCCCTCCCAACTCCTCCGACTCCCCACCTTCCTTCCTCGTGCTTTTAAAACTGTTTTCCTCCTTCTGCCTGCAGTGTACGCCCAGTTGTGGTCCTGGCTATAGGCATCGTGTGGTGTTGTGTAAGAGCGGGGAGAGCGGCGACACTTTGCCAGATTTAAAGTGCCCCAAACACGGCCGGCCCACCTCCAGGGTGCGCTGTAACCTGCAGCGCTGCCCTCCCCCTCGGTGGGTGGCAGGTCCCTGGGGGGAGGTAAGGCATCCGACACTTTAATTATAGCTGTATTTATTTATGTACTGGTGACATTATGGTTTATTATTAGTGAGACTTTATTTTAAATGATTAGAGTTGTATTAGCTTCATAGGAACTTTTCTACAATTTAACTGTTAAAGAGAATTATAAAAAGTGAATTATTGGTAGGTTTAGACATGTTCCCGCTCAGGTTGTCTCAGATCATTACATCATAGTTAAATCTGTGTGTAAAATGTGTGTTTTCAGTGTTCGGCCAAGTGCGGTCTGGGTCAGGAGATGCGCTCGGTGCAGTGCCTCACCCACACGGGCCAGCCGTCCAGCGAGTGTCTGGAACATCAGCGTCCTGCAGCCATGCAGCAGTGCAAGAGCAAATGTGACCTCAGTCTGCCTATCAGTGCAGACAACCCTGAAGGTCAGAGGTCAAATTTCCATCCTGGTAATCTTCAGTCTCACAGTCGCACATTTCATATCAAGATTATTTTACCAAGTTTCATTTGAAAAGTTAAACTCAGTGTTGTCTCTGATGTCCAGTCAGTGTGAGAGATTTTATCTCCTGTGAATTCTTGTTTTGTCAATTTGGAACATTTTCTTGTGCCATCAGGGATAAAAGAATCTATTAAGACATACACATTCAGGATATTTTTGCTCATGAACCTCAACCTGATCTGATCAAGTGAAGCATCCTCAGATCATAACTCTCCCCACATGCTCGTACTGTAGGCATGATGGGTGCATCACTTCATCCATCTCAGGAACAATAAATCTACACGTTCCAGATCTTTTTCTGGTCCTCCAGAGTCCAAACTTTATGCTCCCTGGAAAACCAAAGCCTGTTTTTGATTAGGCTCTCTACTCTGTGGTTTTCTTAAAGCTACACAGCTGTTTGGACCTTAAATCTTACATGGGAATTGTTGTACCTTTACTATTAGATAAAAAAAAAAAATCTTGATTATACCATAAACTTTAAATGATCTCACAATCCTTCAGGAAAAAACACTCACATTCTGCTAAAACCAACAAACTCAGTTTTTGTATATAAATTTAAATTTAAATACTAAAAACGATACAAATAGTACCAGGATATAAAATCTGATTACACTGAGGAAGACTTCATTGATGAAGCAGTGACTTCCTGTCTCCCTCTCCCCTGCAGAGTGTAAAGATGTGAGCACTGTGGCCTACTGCCCCCTGGTGCTCAGGTTCAAGTTCTGCAACCGGCCGTATTTCAGACAAATGTGCTGCAAGACCTGCCAGGGACACTGACACCGTGAACCTCACTGCATCCATCTCTAGGTCACACAGTAAGCCTGAAACCTTCCCACTGAGCCTTGCAGCAGCAGCCTTCATTGTGACTCTGTCAGATGAGTTTCAGGTCTTTTTAGGGATTCTATAACTGGCTGGAGAGACATCTTATTTCCACTGAGAGTCCAGATCTGAAACCTCTACATCAAAGCAGCCTGATTGGAGTTTAACGTTCACTGGAGGAGGAAGAGGAGGTGCTGAAATGTGGAGGCAGAAGGAGAGAGGGAGAAATTTTCCTCCATCACCAGGCAGGACGATCCTTCTCTCTCTGTCTCTCTAAACTTTCCTTTTGTTTGTTTTTTTTTTTTTTGGTGCTACTACGTTTCACTTTGGCCACAGAACTCATTTCAGTACTCAAAGTTTAACTTGTTGTCACTTTAGTGGCCTTAAACTTCATCTATGATCTTTGTATGTTAGCAGGTTATTTCTTTGTTGCATACCGGAGTGTATGTGTGTGTGCGTATGTGTGTAGGTGTGTGTGTGTGTGTGTGTGTGTGTGTGTGCATATCATTGAATTCTGGTATTTGACATGTGTATTTTAAGTTAAATAATGTAACATCTCTGTGGAAGTTATAAATGTCTTTGTACAGTGAAGCTGCCAGAGTCTTGCCATTTTTGGATAGTTTCCATACAGGTTGTCACCTCTGCAGCATCACACTACTTTAAACTGCACAGACCTTTAGAAATGTCACATACATGTTCACAACCCAGAATGTGTTACTGCTGCAGACTTTGGCAGCTTGTGCAGCCTGGTTGTAGTTTTCTTTCTTTTTATTCTTGCCAAAATGTTCAAAGGTGCAGATTTTGTGTTCGTCGGGTAGAACTCCAGAGTCCAGTGAGCCACAGGAGGATGAGTGAAAACCTCGTTTTCTTACATGTTTTTGTTAAAACACAAGCGCTAATCTGAGGAGTCATACACATAAAATATCTGCCTTCTTTTCTGGCAACATGTCAGATGTATTCACGGTATTCATGCTGTGAGACAAAATCCACTGCAGAGTTTCCCAAACTGTAGCTAATCTACATAAACTGTTTTAGTTCATGTGTGAATGCAGTGAATTATTATACTATACAAAGGTTTAATACTAACTCTAAATGTTTTGTTTTGTCTTAATTAAAGTGGTTTTGATTCATTGTTCTTCAGGTTTTTTCAAGGTTTTCTTTAGACTTTGGCTGATTTTTCCAAGATTTTCTGTCCAGTCCTTGGATCTGACCATAGTAATGAAGGTGGACAAGTAGTTTAAAATATTTACAGCAAATGAACAATATCAAAGTCACATCTTTAAGAAATAGGGATGAAACCTATAGGAAGGATCTGACACAGGGTCTAATGTTGATCACCTGTATATCAAGTTTTCCGCTAACAGTTATTTGAGAATCACCTTGTTGTGGTTAAAATATTATTTTAGATTTGTTTCAACTGTTTTCTATGGCTTTTTTTGTGGATACAAGAAAAGAAATAGCAACAACTTGTGTATATTTGTTAGTAACAAAGTCATAAAATGGGTTGTCTGTTGTGTGCCGAGACAACACTGGTTCATCCTTTGACTTTGGCTCATCTCTTGAGTTTAGGAGCTTTTTATGTCTGAATGATTCATAGATTAGAGTTAAGTAGTTTAAGAAGAAAACATTCCTATAACAGTGTTCAGATTAGAGATTCGTCCAAAAAATTTTCTGGCAATCGGAGTCAACCAGTCTGAATCTCAGTAATCTGATTTATTTTTTTAGTTTGTAAATGCCTTATTACCAAGCAGCAATCAAAAATAACTAATTCTTCCCAGTCAGTAAACACACCATTGCTATGTGCTAATATTCACTAGTAATAACACATATTCCTTATAAAGGCTTTGCTTCCAGACTCATGATGTTTGGGTTTCTCTGATTATATTTTTGATTAGTTAATTATAGCTTGTTGAGATAAATCAGAACAGGTCAAAGTTCGTTTTGGCAGTTTAGCTTCAGTCCCCCCAAAACTTTAAAAGATCCTCAAAAAACCTGAACAACAAACCATCAAAACCATTACAAGAGAACGTCTGTTTGCTTGAAAGAAATTTTTTTTAAATGAATGGATGACTCAAGACTTTTGCACAAACTCCAGACTGAATTTACAGAATCAAAAACTCAGAAATCTATGGCGCATTAAAACATCGACATGTTGCTTCCTCTGTGAATTTACATCACTGGTTTCATTTTAAACACCGGAAGCGAAACATTTGAGCTGAATGCTGCTCTTACTTTTAGCTCTGCATTCATGCTCTTTTTAAATACAGCAGAAAGTAATTTTAGAAATGCTGCCTACAGGGCTCGAAGATGTTGGCATCACACTGCCTCGTCATCGTAAAGAGGAGGAAGCGAGTGAGTTTCTCTGTAGGGATCATCAATGGACTTTTTAAATGGTGCTTTGGTTTTGAATGGTGCTATTTGTTCACTGTTGTTTTTCAGTTATTAGTTAGGTAATTGTTAAAAACTTTTATTATTTAAAAATCAGTTTGAGCATATTGTTATAATCAGGTTTGACCTGAGATGTGTAAGTTCAACCCTTGTTTATTACCCATGTTCCTTTTCTAATATTTTAATTAACAGTCAGTTGAATTAAATGGAGAATGGTGCAGAAATATAAATCATTACAACACTGTAACACTTTAAGAAGAGGCACAGCATAAATTGTGGAAACGAAGTTGTAGAAATGAAGAAAAAATATATGTTGCATTCATAGATCTGAGGTGACCAGCTCATGTACAAACGCTCAGATCTGTGACAGGAGTTACAACTACTTTTGGTTTAAATGTCTGATATTGTTCAGTAGTGAAAATCTGGCTCCTATTTACACCTGGTATTAATTTCTCACTGTTTCAGCTCTGTGCTGTGATTGGATCTGTTTTCAGGCATAATTCATTTTATTGTCAATGAATGCATCCTTTGGGCTTGCATGAATGATCACAGGAGCTCAAATTCATGTCATCTGTTCACTCGGTCTTTAATGGTTAAAAGAAATATTAAGATAAGTGATTTAATAAATAAAAGTGAAATATGTCTGCTGCTTTGATGACATGTCCAGCAGCATGATCCTTTAAATCAGTTTATTTCACTCATTTAAAAACAAAAATGATTTGACTCCAGATTCCTACAACATGTGAGATCTGATCTTATCCTTCAAACGCGCCGTGTTGATCTTTCCTGTCTTTCTGACTCATTAACACCAGGTGTAAATCAGGCATCATCAGTATCTGGAAGGCTTGTTATTATTGGTCAGATATTAAGACTCCACACTGAGCAGTAAATCTGTTTTATCTGTGTAAAAAAAAATTTAAAAAGAGGGATAGTACCGGTAATTGTTTATTTTGGTTGTTGTTTTTTTCACATTCTAATTATACATGTACTGTATGTTGTTTATTACTATAGGAAATTAATTCATTTGTTCATCTTGTGCATCTTTTTAAAAATAAATATTGACTTGATAAAATGTGGATTTGCTCTCTACTCACAGAATGCTTTCTTTACTAAACTGACTCAGCTCAGTGTCCGGTCTGAGGTTGAGGTCATCAGTGACGGTCATCTGTTTCTGGATCTGACTGCTGTCATGGAAAAAAGAAATTACCTCTTCCTTTTTTTTTTTTACTAACTAATAAGCTGAGATCACATGGCAGTGGACTAAATCCGTAAGAGTCAGATTGTAAGTCTTCATACATACGTGTGTGTGTGTGTGTGTGTGTGTGTGTGTGTGTGTGTGAGAAAGTTAAATGAGTTCAATAGTTTATGAAGTATTTGGTTTAGTTGGAGCTGTAACTTGAATAGATTTAACATCAGAACTGTATGATCCAGTTCTTCCTGGATCCTGATTGGTCATTATTTAGGATACATAATAACCAGTTAGTTGTCTCTGGTCTGGGAACACCTTGGGATCCTCCAGGTGGAGCTGGAGAGTGTTATTGGGGAGAAAAACGTCTGGGCTTCCCAATGACCTTGGCTAAACAGCAGAGAATGACTGGAGTGACGAAGAATTAATTTTTTAAAACAAACGCAAACATGTGGATGTAAATGTTTGGATTGTTAATGATAATTACTGACTCAAACATCTTTAATCTGAATTTACAGCTTGGTTCTTGGTCTAGTCGTGTGATATGTACAAAGTTTACTGTGTGTATGTGTGTTTAAATGCATTGCTAAGCTGGGTTCTGTCTTGGTCAGGACATTCTTGGAAAAAAAAAAAGAAGAGTGTCCTGGTTAAATAGCAACCTAGTATATGGCCTAAAATTTATAAACATCTCAAAAATTTACAAAAACTTCCCAGACCTCAGAAGAAATCAAAGTTCACAATTTTCTCTAATGTCAAATGAAATTGAGATAATGAAGAACAGAACTGTAATGTCACAGTTTGTGACACCAGATTAACTGTGAGTCGTGTCATCTGTTTGTACCTGAGAACCTGAACCTCAAATGACTAAAAACAAACCAAAAGCATCTCAGATTGACACCTACACACACTGATACACTCTTCCTGAGCCCATCCGTTATCTTGGGCGTTGGAAGCAGCAGCAGCAGCGTCTCTGACAACACAAACACGACGTGGAGCAACCACAGCCTGGGTGGAGCCGGCACCTCACAACTACAACACCCATCATTTGGCAACACGTTGCAGATAATTATCCCCCTGAGGACGGCGTTGCCATCAACACTCGTGTGGCTGAAGAACAGGACTACCTGCTGTCACCGGTCATTACTTAATCCTGATGGCTCTGAGCATGACAGGAATACAGAAGTAACTTATCAGCTCTGTGTGGTGAGTGTGTGCATCACTGTGTGTGTGTCCTTTTTTGAGCAGTTCTTGTTTCACACACACTGTGACGGTGGGAGGATGAGGAAGTAGGTTTTGAATGCTCTACTGGATGTCTTGTAGTTTGGCTGCTGCTGCTGGTTTTGGCCGTTATACCTTCTTGAGTGATGGCTGCTGTCTGAGGAGGACAAACTGTGGATTTTAGCAGCACACACACACGAACACACACTCTCTGAACGGTGGACGCCAAAGGAGGAGAGGCTCAACAATGGTACAGTACCCCACTTTCATATCCACTCAACAGCTTTGACTTCTCTGAACTCAAGTTTTTAAACCCTCCATCTGTGAGCATAAGGTCTGATCCAGATGCTTTATTTAAAAACTGTTTTGATGGTTTTGAAATTGACAACAGCAGGTGATCAACCTGCTTTGATGACAGTATTTCTGTCTTACAAACCAAAATGTACTTTTAAGTTCATTTTTACATGACAAGAAACAAGCTCCACAGCAGCACCAGAATGAATTTCCTCTTTTTGAGGACAAGCCTTTTCACTGACACTAACTCAAAGCAGCAAAATACAGTTTTGTGCTTTGATTTCAGGTTCAAATTCAAATAAAAAACATGAGGTTTTAAGAAAACTGTCAAAAACATAGATTTAAAGGGCTTTCAAGAGAAGATACAGACATGGGATGTTGTGTTGATTTTTTAAATATAATCATTAAACTAATAAACCTAAACATACCACAAAGATTTAGAGATGACCTCATGTTGTTTAGTGGGTTCAGGAGGGCTAACAAAGTGGGCTACAAGCAGCTACAGGAAGAGACCCTGTTTCATGCACGAAGTTGAGAGGGTTTCACAAGAGGCAGTGATGAGGTGTGAGAGGAGGAAGTGGACTACAGGAGAGGCCTGTAGTTTCTGTCGCAACACTTCCTCCTCACGCTGAAAATGGTCTCCACACATCCAAAAACACTGTCTTATTTGGTAACAACATGACTTGTGGACACATTCTCTTAAAGCCACCTAAAAAAGCCCTTGGTTTAAAGGGAAAGTCCGTGCATGAAAACACCTTTCTATATGAGCCTTTCAAAATAAGAGCAACTAAAGTGTGACACGTTGCTCATAATAAAACAAAATGAGGATAAAGCTGGCCAGATGAAACTTCTTAGAAAGATGAAAAGATTGTCTTTGAGCAGCTGATTAAGTTGAATGCAGACAGATTCATAGATTTCTGCTGTTAAAACCACATGACTATGTGGTTCTTGATATTAGCATGCACAAAATGCATTTTGTTTCCTATAAATTTGTGCTGATTCTGAAGCAAATGTGACATAAAGTTCATGAACAAAAGGTCAAAGTAGAGGTCAGTTTTAAGCAGATCCTGGGATTACCAGTAAAAACCATTTGGTCAGACGTGCAGAAGAGCTGCTTCCTGTCAAACTGGAAATACATCCATTCACTTGCTGAACCGCTTCTTCCACTAAGGGTTTCAGGGAGCTGGTACCACTGTCCAGTAGTCATGGAACGAGAAGCGGGGTATTCCCTGGACAGGACACCAGTCCATCACAGAAAAAAATCAAAAATTTAAACTTATTTAAATTATATAAGCAACAAAAACTGAAAAAAGACAAAAAAAAAAAAAGTGGAAAGACCCTGTTCAGATCATCAGAGGAGGTGGTGTGCTCCGTCATCTGAACTACAGGATCCAGCTGTTAAAGGAGAGTTTGACCTCATTCACAGGTTCAACTCTAATGTTTAAACATAGTTAACATCTAAGCAAGTCAGACATGAGCAGAATTAACACGCTGCTTTGATATACACGTTGTGCTAAAAAATAAGATTGAAAAAAATACAGAATTATCCTTTTAAGACAGATTTTAAATAACAAGCTGTGGCAGAGATACAATAAAAACAGCGTTGATTTAGATTACAGTGGCGAATTCTGTCTATTGAAAACACTAAACCTGAATATACAGGGCCCTCAACCAAATGTCTTATTTCATTTAGCGGTTTAGATTTTTATACTACATATTTGGAAAAATCAGGAGTAACATTTCAGGTCAGGTTTCTGCACAGCTGACTGCAAAAAGGGGTTTTACTGACTCCTTTCTAATATTTTTACAAATAAGTATAAAAAAAACCCCAAATACTTCTGAGAAAAGACAGATTATTTCTAAAAATAGTTGTTGTCTTTTTTAACAAGGTTGATTTTATCATCAAAAACTAAACTGCATGGTAGGTGTACCAGAGATCGTCTGCATGTCATGTCACAACAGAGACCACAAACCACACTGTCCTGGTGACAAACCCTGCCAGGCACCACACATCTAACAGACCATCAGCATCGCTTAGGAAAAAAACTCATTTCAGCTCAGGTTTTCTGTAAAGAGCAGCTCATCAGAAGACAGAACGGGGTCACTGAACCTTTGGACCTCTGGTTTGGTAGAGCACATTTTAGTCCCTGCTGAAATTAATTTAAAAAATAACTAAAAGAAAAATTCTCAAACAACTATGAAGATGTTTAAATAAAAAAAAAAGAAAATTGTCCTTGCTTGTTTTTGATGTGGAAACTCACCATTGAAATTAGGTTGTTGTTTTCTTTGTGTGGCACCATCTATAGTTCACAACAACAAAAAAGCATCAGGTCAAATTTAAATGTTTTTTAAAAAAGCTCATATAATCTGCAGCCCATTGCTTAGCAACCAGCCCCAACTTCCTGTAAAAGCAACCACAGAGGGTGATGTGTACAAAAACGTTTCTAATGATGCCAAATGCTTGTTTACTGATGTTCTGCTCACTTAGATGCTGATATTTTAATTGATAATTTGGAAGAAATCATAGTTTCCTTTGCTGTCTATTCCAGTGTTTCCCAAAGTTGGGGTCGGGACCCCACTGTGGGTCCTGAAACAACAAATGGGGGTCCTGGGATGTTCTCCAGAACTAAAAGTGAATTTAAAATCCTTGCCAATACCATATATTTGCCCTTACAAACTGTTACAAACAGATAAATAAACATGTTATAATAGTTGTAGATGTTTGTGTTGTCATTTTATCCTTGTTTAATTAATTTATTAGCAATGTTTGGCTATTTTGCCAGTGATGGTTGGGGTCACGAGTCTTTGCCACTGTCAGTTTGTGGGTCAGAAGCCAAAAAGTTTGGGAACCACTGGTCTATTCCATCCTCCTTTTTATTATCAGTTTTTGTGTTTGTTTTGTTTTCTTTCCTTATTAAGTTCAGAAGGTTTATATACAATAGTGTCCACAGGCCTTGAGCCACATAATTTAGTTTGTTCAATTTCGCTTTCAAAGAGGCAGACTTTATTGCATAAAACCTGGAGCATATGTTGAGCTTTTTGTGCATCCTTCTGTGTGTATTAGGCTAAGTACCACTGGCAGAGTCAAAATGTCAAACAAAGCGGCGTGGATGACATGGTCCTGCTCTCCAAGATCACTGAGGACGCCATCGTGGAAAACCTGAAGAAGAGATACATGGACGACTACATATTTGTATCCTATTCAAAGTTCATTGATTCATCAGCTCCTCCAAACTCATAGACGTAACGACCGAATGTTCAGCACAACAATCCACCTAACATATATGGGCATAGAACAAGAAATTCACTCTTCCTCTTTTTCATGGACTACATGAGTCAGAAGCTCACTTCCGTCTTAAAGCAGAGTCAAGTCGATGATTAAAATCAAAAAATGTAAATAAGAACAAGTTCTGTTCCAAGAACAGCTGACTTACACTCATCTGAGGTATGATTACAAGATGCTTATTGTCGAATATGATTTTATTAAGGATACATAATGAAAACAAATTTCTAAAGCCTATAGATTAAGGTTTTTATACCTTAATTGGATGATGTGTGATCAGTGTGTCGTCTTTATTACAACAGTGTGTTTGTCATATAAACACGGATATAGAGGAAAGCCAAAAATTCAATTTAAGGAAGTAAAATTGAAAAAGTACATGAAACTTTAATGTGCAACACTTTGTCTCTTTCTTAAATTATTTATTTCTAAAAAGAAGAAAATCAAAGCAGCAGCAGCTTATAACAAGTCTCACTATTTAGGGGTTAAATTTGACTTTTTAAAGAGTTACCAGGAAGGATGCTATGTGTTTTATGTCTCATCGTGATGTTTTCAGGAAACATGAGGTCATGATGAAGGCTGATGAAGGGGTCTGACTTCAGAAATCCCCCCACCTACAGGCTGGCTCCTCACCACTTTACATTCAAATCATTTCAGATTCCAAGTTTTTAGGTTTTTAGTTAAACATCTCAGAATCTGCAGGTGAAATTGTTTTGTTTAGACATTTCAAAATAAAAATCTAATTTAAAGCAAAAATATAAGCATCCGTGTGAAGAAAAAGAAGCGAGAAGCTTAAAAAAGGTCCAAAAAGTCTGAGGACTGATTGCTGTTAGTAAGTTAACATGACTTACCCAAACTAGGCAACAGCAGTGCAAAAAGCAAAGCAGAATTTGCCAATAGAAAGAAAACGGAGTAATCCATTGAAGATCTGAGAAATTCAGAGGAACAAAACAAAAAAGTGACAAGGAACCTAACTTATAGCTGCAATAGCAACTTAAATAATAAATCTTTCCAACTTAAATAAAACACAACCCCACACTGTGATAATAGAACGGTTAAATGTGCCTGAAAAGGTCAATAAAATATTTTGTAGTGAGTGAGCTCTAAAATGACTGATCAGTAAATACTTCATTTATTCCCAGTCTTATTTGTTGCATAACTCTTAAAATAACGCTGAATTCAAACTGCTGCTTGATCTCCTGTTGACCTTGAGGTTTTACGGTTCTTTTTATTTTTTCTTGCTCTGAAGCTGATTTTAATTTTAGTATTTTTGCCAAAAGCTCAGTGAATTATTGTATGTGACCAAATTCTGGTGGTTTTGACTGATGACTAATCAAACCAAAGTCGATCACGCTGCAGACGACAGACTGAAGCTTGAGTCATTTAGATCACGTAACCTAATTGTGGGTGTTTTGTACAGCAGTGTTCTGATATTAATCAGGGATTTGTTACCAGATTAAACTGCAGATGCATTTAAAACAGATTAGTGTGGTAGGATGGCTATTATCAGTTTAATGATAAATCAGCAAAACGGTGTGTGTGGTGAAGATTTCAGTCTGTGAATATCTGTCCTTCTGAATCCTGATCCTCTTTGTTGAAATTGACAGGAACATTTTTGAGTGGACTCCCTCAGGGAAGTTGTAAAAAAATAACTCATCCACCTCATTCCTGTCTAATCTAATCCATTATTATTATGATTATGATTATTATTATTATTATTAAATGCACAGAGGCACAAAGACATATTCTCAATTTGCTTTTTCAATATTCCTTAAAAAAATCAAATGCATCCTAAAATAAATATAGTTTTTCATCTAAAAGGATCCAGTCTCAAATAAACAGTCCAAATATCAGTCATACTTAACCTTCCTTGACCCGTCTGTAGACCTACATCGGTCCAGTTCTGATCTCAGTGAACCCGTTCAAACAGATGCCCTATTTCACCGACAGAGAGATTGAACTCTACCAAGGAGCCGTGAGTAAAATCCTTCGAATGAACTTCTGCAAACTTGTGGTGTGTGGTGAAGTGGTTCAATCTATCACTACAATATCAAATCTTGTTTTTTTTCTGCAGGCTCAGTATGAGAACCCACCACATATCTATGCTCTGACTGATAACATGTACAGAAACATGATGATCGATGCAGAGAATCAGTGTGTTATTATTAGGTGATTAAAGCTCTTCTTTTTAAAGCTTGCATCCTATTTTCTGCTATCATGTTTTATCATATTGATAAGTTTGTCTCATGTGTGTGTGTGTGTGTGTGTGTGTGTTTTGGTGTTTGTGTCAATACTTATATGCTGCAGTGGTGAGAGTGGTGCTGGGAAAACAGTGGCTGCCAAATATATCATGGGTTACATTTCCAAAGTATCTGGAGGTGGATCAAAAGTGCAGGTAGAGACCGTCACCTCATATGTGCAGCTCGATATGTAGCTGTGTTTCTGTGTCTCACTCTGCCTGTGTGTTCGTTCCAGCATGTTAAAGACATTATCCTTCAGTCAAATCCTCTGCTGGAAGCATTTGGTAACGCCAAGACCGTCCGCAACAACAACTCAAGTCGTTTTGTAAGTTAGCTCATTACTCAAACACTGACGCAACCTGACCTAAATTGCTCTAAAGCTACTTGTTTGTGTATTTCCTCACAGATTTTTACCATAAATCTTAAAAGTTTAATTCCATTTCTGCTTTATCAGACTCTGTTTTTCATCTCTTCAGCAGCCTGTCAGCTAATAAACTAAGTTTATGAAATCTGGTGAAGATATTTATAGACTCCCATATTCAGCTGGTTTATGGGTGCACGCACAAACATGTGAAACATTTGCGGTGACTCACTAGTTTCTCAGCATTGGGGTCCTGGTGCGCTAATTTGACACCTTTAACCTCAACTCTTACATGTGCAGCTTTAGGACGCCGGCCGCATCAATTTGTACAATTTCCTGTTAAGTCTGGTTGTAGCATTGCAGGCCTTGTTTGTGGGTCACTGCAGTTTCATACATGCACATGGTTTTCATGCTCACACACAAACAAACAAACACATAATTATTAGAAAAAGTGCTACTTTGTTTATGTTTTTGTAGCAGACACTTTTATTGTATAGAAGTAATTTGATCCTGACTTTGAATTTTGTATGTTTTAAAATTGCAGAATAGACGTACCACAAGGTTCCGTTTTAGGACAACTGCATTTCACTCACCGAACATTTGTGAAAATGTTCAGAGTTTAATGTATGCAAATGAATCAGCAGCATTAGAATGTTCAGAGAGAGACTCACAATGGTTTAAGAATAGGTTTTGTCTCTGAATTGAACCAAAACTATTTTAATATGTTTTGAAATCTAATGCATCAGATAAAGATTTTCCTGTTAACCATTGGAGGGAATTTTAAAAAGTAGTAGACATATTTTAACACACTTTCGATAGTTCTGGACAATTTTATTCTAAAGTTTTTTTTTCATTTACAGTTTTTGTTTTTAAAGATCACACTCGTCTTGATTTGTCTTTACTTTAGTGTAACTTGGTGGAAATGCAACCCAGTCTACCTTAATATGTGTTAATGACCTTGTTAAAGACTTGTTTAGTCAAACATTTTAAAAGCTAATGAAGCTGCAACTATGAGGCCTTAAACTGAGGCTGTAAACCAACAAGGTACAAAAATGATCATTTGGACCATTTTAAAAAGTCCTCAGACTCTGAATATTTTATAAACAGCAATTATAATTCTGATTTTAGAATTGAAAAGTGTTTTCACATAGAACCATTTAAAGAATTGTTCAAAACTTCTTCTTCACGTATTTTTATTTTAGATTCTGATTTATTTAGATTTTTTTTGTGTGTGTTTTGTTAAAAGTTTTTTTTTATATATATATATATATATTTTGTATTAGTACTTTTAGAAGTGCAGGTCTTTTTTAAAAGCCTAAACATCAAGTTTACCATAGGCTAGAAGGCTCATGTACAAAGAAACAGTTCATTTGAACAATTTAGGCCTGAAGAGGTCAAATGAGTGTGTTGAAACGACGAGAACACGACGAGGAGAATCTCTTCTGCTTTCTGTGATTTATTTGATTCTGTTGTTCTAGGTCTGACAAATTTCTAGTGGTAACAAATCTGTTTGCCACAGCCTGAGTGTTGACTTTGATTTGCATCTGTCAGGGGAAATATTTTGAAATTCAGTTCAGCAGAGGTGGAGAACCAGACGGTGGCAAAATTTCAAACTTCCTGTTGGAGAAGTCGAGGGTGGTGAGCCAGAATGAGAGTGAGAGGAACTTCCACATTTACTATCAGGTCAGAACAATGACCCTGACTACATGAAGTACAAAATAAAACTCTAAAACCAAAGCTTAGGGTTTGACCTCCTCTGTACCTGCACTGTGGTCTTCCAGTTGATAGAGGGCACCAACGCACAGCAGAAGGAAGGTCTGGGCATCATGACTCCAGACTACTACTACTACCTCAACCAGTCTGGGACCTACAAGGTGGATGGGACCAATGACAGCAAAGACTTCCAGGAAACTATGGTATTTATTATGGAAAAAATAGTAGTAAATGTAAATTGTTGTAGTTGAGACAAATTTTTGTAAAAAAATAAAATTTAAGAAAGAAAATGTATGTTTTCTATTTAAGCTGTTCACTCATATAAGAAAATGTACTAAATGTTTAGTTTTAATGGCCAAGAAGCCAAATCAAAGTGTTTGTATGGTTGAATAACACATATCCACAGTTTTGGTTTGTGTGTTACCATCTGCTCTCACCGTCTGCTCTACGCTGCTGTTTCCAGGAAGCCATGCAGGTGATTGGCATCCCAGGGGACATCCAGTCTCAGGTGCTGCAGATCACTGCAGGTATCCTCCACCTGGGGAACATCAGCTTCATAGAGGCGGGCAACTATGGGCAAGTGGAAAGCACGGACTGTAAGTGAAACACACACATGCGTGTGCACACACACTCCTGTTCTCAACAGGGATCTGCAGCTCAGTAGCAGTCCCTCAGGAGACTCGGGTAATTGATAAAATGCAGATTAATTGTTTATCTTCCTTTTCGCTACTGAGGGAGTTTCAAATCAATGCATGATTAGTGAATCCAGTATGGAGAGCAGATTTCACAAAAAAGTCTTTGTTTAGACAGTGTCAGGTATTTTTCAGGCTTATTAGAAGTCTTTATTACAGGTCGGTTTCTAGTATAATTAATGAGGATTTGCATGTAATTTGCTTTTGTCTACACCAGTGCTCGGCTTCCCTGCCTATCTGCTTGGCATTGACCATAACCGCCTGCAGGACAAGCTGACCAGCAGAAAGATGGATTCAAAGTGGGGAGGGAAGTCTGAGTCTATAAACGTGACCCTGAACCAGGAGCAGGCCACCTACACGCGTGATGCTTTAGCTAAAGCTCTTTATGCACGCGTTTTTGACTACCTAGTGGAGGTAATGATTTTAAACAACCACAAGAAGTTAAATAAAATGTTCTGAATTGATTTGTTTCTATTTTTGTTCCCTATCCTTTCTGCTGTAGGCCATAAACAAAGCCATCCAAAAGCCCTGTGAAGAACTCAGCATCGGAGTGCTCGACATTTATGGCTTTGAGATATTCCAGGTCAGTGTTCTCACACTTTTATGTGCACACACTACACTATAAAATGATTGTTTTATAGTACTGGACAGCAGCATTTGAATGCAATAATGTGTGGATTATGTTGTGCTCTCTTCTGCAGAAAAACGGGTTTGAGCAGTTCTGTATAAACTTTGTGAACGAGAAGCTGCAGCAGATCTTCATTGAGCTCACGCTGAAGGCTGAGCAGGTAACCACAGAGCAGTTATCGCTACAGCAAATCACTTCAATTCTTTCAACTGCAGGAGGTTTTTCATTTGTTGAAGAAGAATTTTCTTCTTTTTTGATTTTTATTAGGAAGAGTATGTTCAGGAAGGCATTAAGTGGACACCCATTGAGTACTTCAACAACAAGGTTGTGTGTGACCTTATTGAAAATAAATTGGTAAGCTCATAACAGCATCAGTTCATAAATACATTCAGAGATTGACAGTTGGCTCTAGTTTGATCTAATAAAAGCATCTTGCAGTGGCTTTTCCTCAAAACATTAATTATTGTATACTAACTTCAGAATAATGACAAAATCTTTCTCTTTAAAATGCTTGAATGAAAAGTCACAGGTGATATTCCCAGTAAAATGTTTACAAAGCCATCTGTTGACAGAACCCTCCTGGGATTATGAGCGTGCTGGATGATGTATGTGCCACCATGCATGCCAAAGGAGAGGGTGCAGATGGCACGCTGCTGCAGAAACTGCACGCCGCAGTGGGAACGCATGAACATTTCAACAGCTGGAACTCTGGATTCGTCATACATCACTATGCCGGGAAGGTGTGAAATTACAATTATAGTCAAAACTATTTTAAGAGATTAACTTTACATTTGAAGAGATTTTTAGTCTGTCGTTTGAAAGTGATGTTTGATGTCTCAGGTGTCGTATGATATCAACGGTTTCTGTGAGAGGAATCGAGACGTGCTCTTCCCCGACCTCATCGAGCTGATGCAAAGCAGTGATTTGTAAGTCTTTTTTAACCAGTAAACCTATTTAATATATTTTTAAATATGTGAAACACATTAAAAATAAATGTCTCTTTAGTGGGTTCATCCGTAGTTTGTTTCCTGAAAACCTGAACTCAGACAAGAAAGGGAGGCCGACCACAGCGAGTTCAAAGATCAAGGTAAGAGTTAAGGACCCTGCTGCGTCAGACAGGAGGAAAACATGTGTTTCATGTTGTAAAAGCTCATTCATGTTTCCAACAGAGACAAGCTAATGAACTGGTGAACACACTGATGAAGTGCACTCCCCATTATATCCGCTGTATCAAACCAAATGAGACAAAAAGGCCAAAAGACTGGGAGGAGAGCAGGTCTGCATGCCGTATCCACGTAAACACACAGCAGGAAATGATCCTGTATTAATAACATCGTATCATGTGATTGTAGGGTTAGACATCAGGTTGAATATCTTGGGCTGCGAGAGAACATCCGAGTACGAAGGGCTGGATTTGCATACCGCAGGCTCTTCAATAAGTTCCTGATGAGGTGAGCTGGATGTTTAATGAGTTGCTCTGAATTATAATCACCTTAAATCTCACTCAGACTTCCTGTTTTGTTTTGTTCTGACTCCAGGTATGCCATTCTAACACCTGAAACATGGCCGTGCTGGAGGGGACCGGAGCAGCAGGGGGTCCTTCACCTCCTCCGGTCTGTCAACATGGATAACGATCAGTACCAGATGGGACGCACCAAAGTCTTCGTCAAGCACCCAGAATCGGTACAGAAGTTCTCGGATGCATTCACCTCATGATGTATTTTTTAACATAAAGAAACAACATTCTGCAACATGCTGTTTTTCCATCAGCTGTTCCTTCTGGAGGAGATGAGGGAGAGGAAGTTTGACACTTTTGCCAGAATTATTCAGAAGGCCTGGAGGAGATACAACGCCAGGAAGAAATACGAGCAGATGAGACAAGAGGGTGAGTAAGATTACTCTTCATCATTTTATAAACCACATGACACATTTTGAATTCTAATCATTTGAAATCTTTGTCCCTCCTTGCGACACTCAGCCTCAGACATCCTGTACAACTCTAAAGAGCGGAGGAAGAACAGCATCAACAGGAACTTTGTCGGGGACTACCTCGGTCTGGAGCAGAGACCCGAACTCAGACAGTTCCTTGCCAAAAGGGAGCGTGTTGACTTCACTGATTCAGTCAACAAGTTTGATCGCAGGTTCAAGGTCGGCAGCTTTAAATTGAAAAGTTTTAGTTTTTATAATTCTTTGAAACAGTGGTCAAACTAAAATTCCCCATCGCCTACTTTCCTTCTTCTTTCTGTCTTTCGTTCTCACTTCTCTATTTTCATTCACAGTCTATCAAGAGAGACCTGATCTTAACCCCTAAGGGGATCTATCTGATTGGTCGAGAGAAGGTGAAGAAAGGACCCGAGAAGGGACAGATCAAAGAGGTGCTGAAACGAAAACTGGAGTTTGGACACATCAGCGGCGTCTCTCTCAGGTGAGTTCTCTCGTTTATACCTGATGTAAAGTGGGAGAGAATGTGTTGACATGTGATAAAGTGTGCTACTTTGTCATTAACCGCAGTATGAGAAACATCTGTTTTGGTGAGACTAATTATAGCACACTCACACATTTTTACTCTGCTAGACTTCCCAGAAATCTCTTTATTATTTCAACCTTTAATATCAGCTGCATTATAGTAAAAGATCCTCAGTAAATATCCTTTGTAGAGTTAAAACTTGTGTTATAATTGGCACCACATCACCAGCCTTCCCATAAAAGATACCCAATATTTATCAGTATATCACCACTTCAGAAGGGTTGAGGAGCCATGGGTTGACCAAAACCAGATTTTCTTAAAGGGATTTTACTCTTTTCTCAAACAGTTGACTATGAGGATCTCACCATCTGTTGACATAAAGCTCTAATCTGAAAATGATATTTTAAACACTTTTTACATGGTTTATATTGTGGTATAGAATTTGTGTTTTTTCCCTCTTGTGTTGCTCAGTATTGAGTTGATGTAATATTGATAATAAATTACTAATATACTAATAATGTAGTGTAACATTTCAGTTTCTGTACCTAAAGCAGTACAAATTGAAAATGTATGCTGATAATATTTGAATGCTAAATTGTCTTGTAGTTTCCTAAGAGGAAACATTATAACTGCTTCCTTTTTGTTTTATATTTTCAGTACGAGACAGGATGATTTCTTCATTCTGCATGAGGCCCAATATGACAGTCTGCTGGAGTCCAACTTCAAGACGGAGTTCCTCAGTTTGCTCTCAAAACGCTATGAGGAAGTGACCAAGAGTAAACTGACAATCTCCTTCTCTGACAGGTAGACCAACAAAGTCACATGAGAAATCACTCACTCACACACGCACCGCTAACACATCTTCCTTTTCTCTCAGACTGGAGTTTAGGGTGAAGAAGGAGGGCTGGGGCGGAGGCAGCACCAGGGTGGTGGTGTTCCAGAGAGGTCAGGGGGAACTGGCCCAGCTCAAACCGGGAGGGAAGACTCTCATGGTCACAATAGGGGACGGTTTACCCAAGTCCTCAAGTAGGTTAAACACAATGACGATTTGATAAAAATAAGGAACAACAAGACTAATGTTAGGGTTTGAGGTGAGAGGATCCAAATCAGAGGAATGAGACAATGAGACAGGTACTGAAAATCCTCTCTGGAAAAGGACTCCCAAACAGGCACCAAGAAGTGGGTGGAGCAGAGTGAGAGGCGTCCAGCAGGACCCCCGTAGAGACGGGCTGCAACAGCACTGGAGGTCCTTTGAGGCTTCTGGATTCAGAAACTAGAGCCAGTAGACTTTCTTGGTGTCCAGAAAGACCTCAGTCATACCTGGGGCTCCAACCAGACACAGATGTCCAAAAGCAGGAGCATCTCTGCTGCACACAGCGTTTCACGGTGATATGATGAACCTTCAGGTCCATGAGCCAGTCCAAGACCAAAAGAACTTCCACTGAAGGATGTTGTTGGTCAGATTCTTATGTCAGGGTTTTGGGGCAATGGGATTCAAAAACAGAGGAATGTGGCTAGGAGACAGGAAAAAGGACCTAAATAGAAGAACGCAAAGACTATAATGACACATGACTTTATCAGTCCAATATACTGGGGTCAGGTGATGTAATTAACAGAATGAGAGACAGCTGGAGAGCGAGACCCAGAACTCAAAGTGGCAGGGATCATGACAAATGTTTGTGGTTGATGTTATTTATGCTGAAATAGCTTTTTTAAAAAAGCATTACTGTTAGAGTTTTGCATCCAAATGATGTGACTGAATATTTCTTTCATCAGAACCAAGCAAGAAGTCTGCTCTAAATTCTCGAGGTGGAGGGAGAAACCACATAGACAGCAGAGGTAGGACACTCCTAAACATCAACTCTTGTTCTCATTTATATACACATTCATATATGTGTATATGTAATGCTGATCTGAAGCCTTTTGGATTAAAAAGTGATGTTATTGCATATTTGAGTGTGTGGTTTGGCTGTCTTTTTCAAAATATCTCATGAACCAAAAGACAGATTTTATTGAAATTCTCAGCAAATGATCATCCCAGTTAAATAGAGACACAATACTTTCATAAACAGGTTAAAAACATGGTCATTGGGGTCACCGTCTCTTGGATCTCTGCCGTAGTTGTTTTGTTACAAAAGCTGAATAATTTGGGACCCACTGGATTAAACCATTATTGGTGCTGCACAATTATTAAACACAGTTAATACGGTATATTAGTATCTTAGGTAGAACTTGTAGTACTCTGTGTTTGGGTATTTTGCCAATCCAACAACTGCAACAATGAGTTAGTTAGAAAGAGATTAATGTTGTACATTTAAAATTATGCTTCAAAAATAACACTTTATTGGACAAAAATAAATAAAAACCCAGAGTTCAGTATATCTAAAGGTATCTGAAATCTGGAGTTTGTCTTAAAATTTTCTATGATACTTCTTTTAGCACACCAGAATGGAGCAGCCAAGTTTTCCAGAGGCCCTCATTACCAGCAGCCAGAAACCACATACTCCGCTCCCCACAGAGATAACCGACCACCCAGTTCAGCCCTGCCTAAGCTGGGCTCCCAGAAGACATCCCGAGCTCCTGCCCACAACCAGCGCAACCAGAACAACCTGGACTTCCTTAATGTGCCCGACCAGGGCATGTCAGGGTAAGAGCGATCACCTTCTCAAAGAAAAAAAGGGACAAAGGTGTGATGACAGAATGGGTGGAGGTATTTACACTGAAATCGGTTCATGAGAGGTTAAAAGATTTGTTGGGGCTTGTCAAGGTGAGGCTGAATGGTTCAGTCTCTGCATGAAGTCATCAGAAATCGTTGGTTTCTAAAAGCACATGCCCTTTGCACATATAACACTCTTCACACACAGGTAATTAAATCCAAAACACCTTTTATTTTAATCAAATTCAGGTAAATGTCTCTCAACAGTCTGCTGGTTTTCATTGAGTGTATTTAAAAAATCCTTTGGTTGCACACAGTGCTGAATACTGTATATATAAAAAGGTTTGATGAGGAAAATAAGAAAAGATAACTAAAATAAAAACTTTTAGTCACTACAAGACAGAGGAAATATCCAAAGCAAGGTGCTTTCTTCTAAAGAAATCTTAACATTTCATTTGGTTCAAATTTGTAGACTGTAGCTGCTTCTGGCTGATGAAAATATGAAGTAAGACAATTTTACAGAGTAGATTGCTTACTCTTTAACATAATCTGTCATGTGCTAAAACAACTGATAAGAATTCAAATAAACTTCTTGTTGCTCCATGCCTCTCAGATATTGTAGCTGCATAAGTGCAGAATTATGTCATGTTGAAAACGATACGTTGTTAGGTCATTTACTTGTTTTTTTTGCAAGGTGTTGCAGCAAATCACGGGGGGGTAGTTTTATCACAATAGCATTACATTTAGCTGCAGCTGCAGAACGTGGTGCATAAAGCCATTACCTCACTGAGCTGCAGCTGCATTTTGAACATCCTCAAACCTTCCTAATCTAGTTTTCATAAGACAGAGTGTAAATAATGTGAGACCACTTTGGGAGGGGTAAGCAACAAAATTGTAACTGAAATGAAAAATTGAGAGCCAATTAAGGCACTTTGTGGCTAAATTGAAGCAGGAAAATTTGCATGTTACTATGTACTTGCAATTACTTCATTTGCCCCACGACTCGGTCAAATATAAAAGTTGTTGCAAAAGTGATGCGATTCCAGCTGATAATTTACATATTTTCTTCCAGTTTTGTTCCTCCAGAACAGAGGAGTTCATGCTCATCTACAGACAGATACAGCAGCACATCTGAACTCATTCTCATGTTTTTCTTTGTTACAGGCAACGGAGGAAATCGAGCGTCAGTCGTCGACCTCCTCCTGCTCCGAAACCTCAGCCTCGACCCCAGGGCCCTCGCTGCCGAGCGTTATATCAGTACATCGGACAGGACACGGACGAGATCAGCTTTGAGGTTGATGACGTGTTTGACCTCGTCAAAGAAGGTATGTGGACATGAGAATAAATAAAACGTTTTTTAAAGAGGAAAATTTTAAAAAAGAAATGTTCTTCGTATGATAAGATTTTTCTTCTGTCTCTGCAGATCCGTCAGGCTGGTGGACTGGCAGGATTCAAGGGAGGGAAGGTCTCTTCCCTGGTAACTATGTGGAAAAGATCTGATGGAGACTTCTTTCTCATGGACATCTCTCTGACTGATAGTGTTTGTTTACTGCAGCGTGTTCTGTTTGATTAAAGAAGCAGCCGGTTGATCAGAGCTGCTGGTAGTTCTCGTTTAAGGGTGAACTTTGCAGACATTTGAGCCCGGACTAATTTGTTGTCTGCCTGCTGAATGAAAAGAACATGGGAGGTGTCATCATGATTGTTAAAGCACAACTAGACGGAGCTGCTCAGGTTTCATCTCTGCTGTCGTGTCAAACGATCCCACTGTGAATAGCCTTCATCTGCAGCCAAACAACTTCATCTGAGTCTTTCTGAGAACTCATGGCTTCAATATAGCTGCAACCAAAAAACAAACTGAAAAATCTTCATCTCTTCCTGGGTTTTCACCATGTTCATTTTAATGTTTTGCCTCCTGCTTTTTCCAAAACGTCTACTTCTGCTCAGTGTTTTTGATATAAATAACAAAATCACGTTTTCTTAGACATTTAAAAATTGATTAAACATGCAACGTCAGCACTGTAACAAACCTGCTTCAGATAAAACTAGTTTTTTGTTATAAATTTATGCGATCCAAGTCGATCTATTATTGTTTTATTCAGCATTATTGGTATTTTCAAACATAAAAAGATATTTTTCTCCTTCACAACTTTTGCACCAGTTTGTTCTACATTACCAGTCAGTTTTAAATATTTCTAATCAACAAAATCAGAAAGAGGCAACTTGTTTTCATTTGCACATGTGGTTAAGTTTTGTAAAGGAATTTTCTTTCAAGTTCCTCTGTTTATAATTTTGTATATGAATATGATGAGAAAAATAAAGACTTGCTGAAAACAGAAATCTGCCATATTGATTCTTTAAAATAAAATATTTTTATATAAAGAAGAGAACATTTTGAAGTGATGAAATTTTAAAATTTAAGAAAATGGGACCAGTTGGATATTAATCTTTAAAATATCCCATTTTTTTCTCATTAATGACCTTTACAAATAAGTTGCGAGTATAATAGGGAATATCTAATAAACTTTTTTGTCATCTCATATATAATTGCTTATAATGGTTACGTTTGGCATTCTGCTTACCGGAGGGTTTGACCTCTGAAGTGTGTGAACAGACATGTTTAAGCTGTTATAAATCAGCTGCAGGGAGGGAGTCGTTTCAACTCTTCAAACTGTGATCACATCATAAAAGAGAAGAGTCATACAGCGTTTCCTTTGAGAACAGAATGCATTTGATAGTCTGTTGAGTTTCAGCAGGCAGGGCTTTGTTTTACTGATTAACGCCCATCTGTCAGTGCCCATTTTTAGACAGCACCACATCCTAAACGGTTCAAACTCAGCAGCCTGTGGTAATTGGATTGGCTAAATCCGTGTGATTAGAGACAGGAGTTTGTGTGTGAAAAAAAGTACATTTACACAAAGTTCTCATCTACAATCCGCTCTATGCTGTGGTAGTTTTACCTTAATGCCACTGTGAGCTATAAAGACAATGATTACTTTAAATGATCACTCATTTTTTTAACAGTTTAGCATTCATAACATAAATGTCATCAATTTATGGCTGAGTATAACCCTTTATTAATTCCCTTGCTGAAAAACCAATAAAATTATTTCCATATTTCATTATGTTGCAGTACTCTTTTTGGGATCAGAATGATTCTATAAAATACAATAAAAACAAAAAGAAGTGGGTCTTGTGGCATTTTAACATCTCTTTGATCAGATCTGGATCTGGAGCCAGAATCCCACTAATATAATCAGAGTCAGATACAAACTATTTTCTTCCAAACAGGATTACTTCTGATTTGCTTTTGTTGAAATTAAATATTTTAAATGTATCCATGTATTGATATCATGTAGACAGTTCAATAAAGGCTTCAAGGAATTATACGTTTGTACTTTTTGGGAAAAAAAATTTCACTATCATCTGCAAAGCAGGGGAACTGAATAGTATTTACAGAACAGGACGGGGCCCAGAATCCTTGGGCATGGGCCAAGTCCAGAGCCTTGAGGAACTCCACATGTAAGAGCAGCAGCTGAAGAATATCAGACTGAGAAAGCCTTGTTAAGTACAATTTAAACCACTTTAAATCAGTTCCATTCAAGCTGAGATATGCTGTGATCTATAATGTCAAAAGCATCAAACTTAAAAGAATCAAAGCAGTTTAGCTTCCTGTTCTGTTTAATACTCAGGTATTATACAGACAAACGGGGCACCATCAGCCCACCTGTAAATAAAGGTTAAAACCAGACTGAAAATTTTCTGATGAAATTTAAATTTTTTTCAAGTTTCTATTCTATTGTCATGTGTGCCAGAGGCAATGTCTTATGTAAAGTACAATTAACGTCTGAACATTGTGTCTTATGTTTTGTTATCTCAAAGCATTTTCTTATAACATTTATGCTTTGACTCATGGGAACGTTTTCTCTGGAACACCGTGGCCTTGACTAGAACATTGATAATCACAAGTTTTGTCTTCTACACAATCACATCTGGACTTTTAAACTGATGTAACTTTTACTTACTTCTTTGTTTACATGTCTGATCATAGTCAACACTGACTGCATTTGGCTATTACTGTATATTTTTTACGTTTGCCAGTTGTTTGCTGGCAAATAGTATACATTTTTGGGGGTATTTTGGTGTTTTTATATCACTGTGGTTATAATATGTATATATGCACACACTGGTCACTTTATTAGGTTTACCTTGCTAATGTCAGATTGGTCTTCGGCCATCATTCTTTTGGTATAAGCTCAACAAGATGTTGAAAATTAGTTATTTGAACTCCTGTTGCCACAGAGCTCACTAGATATTCATTATTTTTACGACCATTCTTTTACTTATTAAGATGTTTATGCTAACTAGTTACACTTTTGTCCAACTAGTTGGAGTTAAAGTTGTACTAGTGATCATTCATGTTGGATCCAACGATGTCTCCCGTCGGCAGTCTGTTGTCACATTACAGCATTTTTACCAGCTGCTGGAGATCCAGAAGAGCAGTGGAATGTCTGTCTTCATCTCCGGCCCGATTCCCACAGTTTCTCGTGGAGATGAAAGTTTCAGCCGTCTCCTCTCTCTCCACACCTGGCTTCAGTCTGCCTGCAGGTCCCTCAATATTGGCTATATTGACAACTTTAGTCTGTTTTGGAAGCGTTTTTCCTTTTTTAGGCGAGATGGTGTTCACCCAAACCGACTTAGCTCACGCATGCTGACCGCTAACATCAGGTACGCTGTGCAGTCCTATAGATGTATATCTATGGTGGACTCCTCTACACAGACATGACTGTTTACATCCGAGTCATCTACACCTTCTGCAGCCTTCGGTCTCACCACCACTCCAAACGTCGTTGCCCCCTACAGTCCACCACATATTCAACCATCATCTATGTCTCTTCCCAGAGTCTCTGTCCCCACAGTTTCCTCCTCGGCTCTCAAACCAGAACATTTTCCTATTCCAGTCCATTTATCAACCCGCTGCCCTAATCACTCTGATCAGAGAGCCCGGAAACTCAACAGGTGCTTACGACCCATCCATCTCCAAGTAACTAAGAAGAAAAATGACCTGCATCCTTCAGTTCAGTGTGCCCTGTTAAATGCCAGATCCATTTCTAACAAATCCTTTATCTTAAATGACCTTTTCACCCAGCAGGGCCTAGACTTCTTTTTTCTAGTTGAAACATGGGAACAAGATGGTAACTTTGTACATTCTAATGAAATCTGTCCTCCAGGTTGCTCTGTGTTTACCACACCACGCCCCTCACGCCGTGGTGGAGGTCTCGCTGTGGTCTTTAAGGACAAACATGCCTGTAGTCTAATCAACAGTGGCTGTTTCACTACTTTTGAATGTCAGATCATCAAAGTAGGGTTACAAGAAGTATTTTACTGTGTTTTAATTTACAGACCTCCTGGAACAACTGGCCCTTTTCTCTCTGAATTTTCAGATTTCTTATCATCCATGATTAAGCTGGAAAAGGTTTTAATTCTGGGTGACTTTAACTTTCACATTGATAACCCTGAGTGTAACACAGCAGCTGATTTCTGATCCATCACTGATTCTTTTAACTTTGTACAGCATGTATCAGGACCAACCCATAATATGGGTCACACTTTGGATCTAGTCTTCTCTCTGGGTCTAAACATCAATCAGCTACATGTTGAGGAGGTTCATGTGAGTGACCACAGCTGTGTTTTCTTTAAGATTCAGTCTAACGTTGATCCTGTTCCTCACAAACTGAGTTCAGAAAGACGCATCATTAATCAGTCAGCAGCTGATGGTTTTTCTGTAATGTTTGATAGAAACTTAGTTTATGGTGAAGATGCAAACTCCTTCATCCAGTCATTTAATCAGCAGTGTTCTACTATCTTAGATAAAGTAGCTCCAGTTAAACAAATAGCAGTATCTCATAGATGGAACAGTCCCTGGATGAATGAACATATTTATAATTTCAGAAGGACATGCCATAAAGCTGAGAGGCTTTGGAAATCAACAAAGATGGAAATTCACCGACTGTACCTTAAGGAATTGATAACATCTTTAAATGAAATGGTTAAAAACTCCAGAGCTGTTTACTTCTCTCAACTAATTTCCTCAAATAAAAACTCCAAAGTTCTGTTTGACACGATCAATCAGATAGTTTCACCTAAAATGCCCCAAATCCCTGTGTTCTCAAGGTCTGATTGTAACAACTTCCTTTCATTCTTTGAGAACAAAATTAGAAACATCAGGTCAGGTTTCTCACCCCCATCTGCTCCCTGTTCTCCCATCCACCCTCCTCCTTCCCATACCTGGTCCTTCTTCACACCTGTTCATTTTCAGGACATCTGTCTCATTCTTAAAAACATGAAAAAATCTTCAAGCCATGTTGATATTCTCCCAACCTCTTTGCTTCTTAAAGCTTTTGACCTAGTTGGCCCATGCATTGTTGATTTTATCAATCTATCCCTCCAAACCGGCTCCGTCCCCTCCATCTTTAAACACGCTGTTATTGAACCCATCCTTAAAAAACCCAGTCTGGACTCCTCTCAGCCAAATAACTACAGGCCCATTTCCAAACTGAGCTATATCTCTAAACTCTTAGAAAGAGTCGTGGCTGATCAGCTGGTCTCTTTTCTGGAACAACACAACATTTTTGATAAATTCCAATCTGGTTTCCGTAAAAAACATTCAACAGAAACAGCTTTACTCAAAGTATCCAGTGACATCATGATGGCAGCAGACTCCGGGGAGTTTACAGTCTTAGTTTTGTTGGACCTTTCTGTTGATCACAGCACCTTAATGAACAGACTCCGTGACTTGGTGGGATCTCTGGAACAGTTTTAGACTGGTTCAGATCGTACCTCTCAAACAGAAGTTTCAGTGTCCATATAAACAACATCATGTCAGATACTACAGATCTGTTCTGTGGGGTACCCCAAGGCTCTGATCTGGGTCCACTCCTGTTTTTACTATATCTCCATCCTCTTGGACAGATCATTAATAGATGTCACAATGTCTCCTACCACCTTTATGCAGATGACATTCAGCTGTACTGCTCCTTCAAGGACTCAGAGTTCTACAAACTGTCTGAACTACTGGAGTGTCTGTCAGCCATTACTAACTGGTTAGAAAAGAACTTCCTTCAGTTAAACCCTGAAAAGACTGAATGTCTGATTGTTGCCCCTGATAGGATGGTCCCTCTGATCAGTCAACATATTGGACATTTAAGTTCTGCTGTAAAGTCAAACCTGAGGAATCTGGGTGTTATTTTCGACCAATCAATGTCTCTTGAAGGTCACTCAAAACAGCTGGTCAGAAACTGTTTTTATCATCTGAGAAATATTTCCAAACTGAGAAAGTTGGTGTCAAAACCTGAACTGGAAATGATTCTTCATGCTTTAATCTCCTCCCGTCTAGATTACTGTAACACACTTTTCACATGTTTGAACCAAAAAGCCCTTGACCGCCTTCAGCTGGTCCAGAACTCTGCAGCGAGCTCCTCACTGGAGCAAACAGAAAAGATCACATCACTCCTATTCTGAGGTCTCTGCACTGGTTACCTGTTAAATGTAGAGTTCATTTTAAAATCCTGACTCTAACTTTCAGGGCCCTACATGGTCAAGCTCCTCTTTATGTTACTGAACTGATAAAGACCTACGCTCCAACCCGAGCTCTCAGGTCCACAGACCAGAATCTCCTAACAGTTCCAAGGACCAGATTTAAAAGTCGAGGTGATCGCTCCTTCCAGTCTGTTGCACCTCGACTTTGGAATGACCTTCCTTTAGTTTTACGCTGTATAGACAGTCTGGACTCCTTTAAAAAGCAGTTGAAGACCCAATTATTCAAAACTGCTTTTAAATAACTCTTTTGTGTTCTCTTGTTGTTTAATGATTTTGATTTGTAATGATATTTTGTTTGTTTTATTAATTTTATTTGTTTTATCATGTTTGATTCTGTTTTCTGTGAAGCACTTTGTGATTTTTTTTCTGTGAAAGGTATAAATAAACTTTACTTACTTACTTACTAGTGAGTTAAAAAGCCACTAGAAGCTCCAAAATCCTCAACTAGGCACTAGTGAACCACTAGACAAACTAGAGGGCTGTCATGTTGTATGGAAAGCCATTTGAGCTTTAATGCAAATTCTGCCTAGTAGCTGACTAGTGCACCTAAAATATCAACTAGTAAACTAGTATAGTAGTCCACAAGTTCCTGAAAATGCCTACAACTTTAGGCTTTTGGGCAACTAATGTGACTTTTTGGATGGCTAGTACAACTTTAGCTTTAACTAGTTGGACAAAAATGTCACTAGTTAGCATACAAATCCTACTAGTAAGTGTTTTTATTAAACCAGTGCAGTGAACTAGTCATGAATACTGAATAAATACTTAAATAGCTTGCCATACACATTGCTTACGTTCCATTTGAAGCACAAGTAGTTAATAATCAAGCTTTTTAGGAAATAACCCACAGTTAGAAACAGAAACACTTCCATAACACCTGTTTAGGTCCCACTGAGCGCGCTCGTGCTTTTATTTTGAAATAGTTAAACCGGTTTAGTGTCTCTCTCTACTGGAGCAGTTAACCGGTGTGTCCCGTTGTCACACCGTAAGCCTTCATCCAATAATCCGTTTTCTCCTGTCAAGGAGCGGCTTGTGTTCATCTGGGAGAAAACAAGACCAACAGGTTCCTTCCCTCCATTTTTTTTAACTCTGAAATATTTTATCTTAGAAATGTGAAGCGTGATTATTAGTTACGTCACGGAGCGTCTCGATCCCCCGCCCCTTTAAATCCACCTGTTGGTCCACCTTGCTCTGACAGGAGGCTGAGAACCGACCGCAGCAGCAGCATGGGAGGTAGGAGATCAAAGTTTCTAATGCTTTAAACTGAACTTACATGGGTTTCAATGAATTTTCACTCAGCTGAGGTGTAAAACTCTAATAACTGACTAGAAGATTCCATGTTGTTAATCCTGCACTGATTCAGCTGATCTATACAACCCAGAATAACTAATTAACAACAAATATCCATTTGTGTGACATCTTAAATTTTATCAAATGGGTTTACAAACCTTCATGTAACCATTTACTCCTTGGTTCTGACGTTACTCTTATCTAGCTCTCTATAGTCAGTTTTCCAGTTGGGGTTACAGTAATGGTACAAAATTTTATTTGCTAAAATGAAAAAGAAAAAAAAATCATAAAAAGAATGCTCAACAAACTGCTGGAAACTTGGCACAGAGAAACAAAGATTATGAGTCAAATGAACAGTCAAACAGAGGGAGTGTACACAGCGATGATTACATCTAAACAGCTGAACGGCAAATAGTCAACACCAGTTCTAGATAGATAGATAGATAGATAGATAGATAGATAGATAGATAGATAGATAGATAGATAGATAGATAGATAGATAGATAGATAGATAGATAGATAGATAGATAGATAGATAGATAGATAGATAGATAGATAGATAGATAGATGACCTTTAACTGTGACTATTTCACATCACTGTATTTATATCCAGAGCTTTTCCTCTGCCACACAGTCACCACAGAGCATATTGGGTCTATTGTGACATTCTGTGCTCATACAGAGCATCATAGTGGCCTTTCACCACCCAGGAACGTTCTAAATGACCCAGGTTGTTCAGAGTGATGACAATGAAAGTCTTCAGTGAGTGAGGGTCCATAATATTAGCAGCAGGTACTCAGGTTTTTTCCTTTAGAACAATAATGATACCAGTCTACTACACACTTACTGTTTTCTATCACCTCGAGTTAAAGAAAGGGCCAGTAAATTTCATGGGATTCCATTTTCACATACTTACAGTGTGCAGTAAGACCTTCTGGTTAGTCTGGTTTGTGAGAGCAAATTTAACTGGCACAACAAAACCCAGGTCAGTCTCCATATCCTGACTGGACATTTCTGTTTGTCAGTTAGAATTAGGGCAATACAAGTGTTATAAAAATGATCTAAATTTAAAAATAATAGTTTGTTCCCTTTTCTGATATGATGTTTGCGTGATAGTTGTGTTGTTAGTGATGCTGTGTCAGGTTCAGCCACTCACGTCAGCTTCCACTGATAACTTGTCCTGCAGGGATGATTCGTCTGTTTCTGTATAAACATCTGTCAGTGAGAGCCTCACTGGAGCCTTCTATGATGCACCTTTATTTAATCGACCAGCTCCTCTTGATCAAGGATAAATACTTAGGATTTTGAGTGATACCTCCTCACATTGACTCTTTGTGAATAAATTATTTTATTAACCTGGATGACAGGCTGCCTGTTGTCATAAGAATAATAAAACCTCCTAAACTTATTCTACCATCTGAAAACACTGGTCAGAACAACAGAATAAGATAACTGTTTATGAGATGACAAAGAAACCATGAGACCATAGTTAACATTCAGCGGCCAAATTAATAAACATGACATTTATTTAAACTTTTTCATCTAAAGTGTCGATCGTATTTTATAAAACACACTGCACCAAAGGCATCAGAAGTAGAAACAAAAGCATTTCTGTTGAAAATGGCTTTAAGTCCCTGATCATTTTTGCACAACTGTAGTCCTAACTTTTCTGTGGATAAGGAGCAACCGTTACCGATAAGACAGCAGCTAGTCAAGTCAATAGGAGGTGGAGGATCCATTATGGGATGAATGGTCTAGAATGATGTGTCTGCACATGCTGTCACTAAACGTATTGCTAAAAATCTGTCTCTGTCGTTGAAAGAGTAAAAAAAAAAAGAATTTTCATAGAAAATAAAAGAATGCAAAGAGTTGTTTTTCTAAGCACGAAGACAGCGAGAACAAATTTTCATAAACCACTTATTCAAATGTTTAGCTAGATGAAGCATCTTTTTGTGACTTTGTAACACAACAGGTGTGCTTCCCCTCAACACCCTTCTCTCAGGTGTTTATTCTAGTAAGAAGATGGCTGACGTTTTTTCCTACGAGAGTTCAGATATCGACTGGTGTGAGGACAACTACAGACACTCTGAACACGTTGTGGAGTCTTTTAACACGGTAAGTTCTACACAAACATTTGCATCAGTTCAGCATTAAGGAAATATTTTAGGTTTGTGATAAAAAGAAGCACCTTCTACATGCAGTGTCTGCATGTTATTTTCCCTTTTAACTGACTGATTGATTGATTGATAAATCAATGTGTTCCCTGCAGATGAGCAGCTTTTTTTTCTTCATTATATCTCCCATCATGCTCTACTTGCTGCACCCTTACGCCAGAGAGAGGAACTTGGTGATCCACACGGTCTGGATCATGATGATATTTGTTGGTGAGTTTCCATAGTGTTCATATTTTGACATCTAATGAAAATATCCAAAGATGGATAACACAAACGTGCAGCTTGTGGTGAATTTATTAATTATTCAGCTATGTAAACACGTGTTTTCATACTATTTTAAACAGTCATCTGGTAACTGTGTTGTGTATTATTAGACATATATGCATACATTAAATATCTTAAACTGAATATAATAAGCTTTTTGCGACCCGATTGGTCCATATTTGAGAGGACGGATGACGATATCACTACAGCCTTTTAAAGAACTTTGAACTCAGTTCATAAGTGAGACTCTTGCCTTTATTCCTTTATCTGCTAAACATTGCTTATGAGTCTATTAAATTTATGTTTTGTGTGTAAAAAATTATTATAAGCTCTTCCAGCAAATGTAATACAGTACAGCACAATCTGGTTTTATATTTAATAACCTTCTGTAGAAGTCATTTTAAATCTTTCAGCGAGGTGTTTGAATTTTAGATTTGACCCTGACTAGTGTTTGTCCTCCGATTTAACAGGAAGTGACTCACAAGTGTTCTTACCGAACAAAATCAGTGTGTTTTCACAACAGTTCTCACAAGATTATTTTAGAACACCTCCATCTTCTCTCAGTCGGGGCAAAGTTAGGTCTTTGGTCTCCCCAGTAAAACCCTCCAAAAACTGCAGCTTCTCCAGAATGCTGCAGCACGTGTCATCACTAGGACTCCCATCTCTCACCACATCACCCCCATCCTACAACAACTACACTGGCTTCCCATAAAACAGAGAATTGTATTCAAAATTCTCCTCATCACCTTCAAAGCTCTTCATAACCTGGCTCCACCTTACATCTCTGATCTTATTCACATCACGACTCCTGTCCGCTCACTTCGCTCCTCGGCTGCTCCTCAACTTTCAACTCCCCAAGCTCGCCTCGTCACTGTAGGGAGTAGAGCATTCAGCCGCTCTGCCCCCCAGCTCTGGAACGCTCTCCCCCCTGACCTCCGCACCGCTCACTCTCTTCCCCTTTTCAAGCAGAAACTCAAAACTCTCCTGTTCAAACAAAGTTACAACTAGTACCCTTCTCTCCATTTCCAATGTTTTTATTTTTTATTTTATATTTTATATTCCTTATGTCTTTTAATGTTGTATTTTATCTGTCTTGTTGTAAAGTGTCCTTGGGAGTTTGAAAGGCACTTCAAATAAAATGTATTATTATTATTATTATTATTATTATTATTATAAGCAATTAATGCACATGTCCTCTTTAGTATCTGTCTTAATTCTTTGTTTTCATTCTATATTTTGCAGGACTTTTCTCTGCGTATTTCCACATGACTCTCAGCTTCGTCGGTCAGATGTTGGATGAACTGTCGATCTTGTGGGTGTTGGCTGCTGGTTATGCTGTTTGGTTTCCACGTAAACTCTTTCCCTCTTTTATAAAAGACAGGTAAGTTTGCCCTGTAACCGCTAATCCTTCAGCACATGATTGATCTGGGCTTTACGTCTGTTTGTCTTCACTGAGATACCTTGATAAGTCTGAAAATAAATATTGATTTCACGCAACAGTAAAACCTAATCTGAGCTGGACGAGGAGTTTGTCACACAGCCCTGACAGGAGTCATTATCCTAAAGAAATAAAAAATGATGCATCCATCACCTGACAGAAACAAGCAGTTAAAATAGAGCTCCACCCAACATGTGTAAATATTTAACTAGAAGATGGGAAACTATTAAAAATTTATGAGCACCTGAAAACAATTTCCGAGTAAATTTTCCAGTTTTTCGAGCAGATGTTTTCCAGTTTGTATTACAAGCCATACTTGAGTGTAGTAATCTGATAAATCCATAACTTTGATCTTCTCCAGGTAAACATCACATACGTTTGAATGATGCCTGAAAACGTGTCCTTTGATTTTCCAACCTCAGGTCCACGTTTTCTAAACTGGTCCTGCTAATAACAGTCGTCACCACGGTGTCATCGTTTGTCAAACCTACAGCCAACGCCTACGTCTTGAACTGCTTCGCCTTCCACCTCCTTTACGTCCTGGCTCAGGAGATGAGATGGTGAGAAAATAGAAACTATTTAACCGGGCAACACACAGATTTTTTTTCCTGTATGATCTGCCAGAATTTTTCTTTATCCCAGCTGCACTGACCAGAAGGTTCTGCGTCTCGCCAAGCTGTCGGTGGCTCTGTGGGTGCTCGCCATCTCCTGCTGGATTAGTGACCGATTTGGCTGCAGTTTCTGGCAGCGGCTGAACTTTTGCTACCTGCATGGTATCTGGTAGGTACTGGATGGCTTCTGTCATGTTCCTGTCCCAAAGTTCTGCCTTTGAGTGATTATTTAAACACACTGAGGAAATATAATAACTCACAACACATTTTACAGCTGTGATTTTCCTAATATTTAAAAAGAACTTTTGTTATTTTTTAGCCATGCATAAGTGTGTTTCTTGTGTAAAGTTTTTCATTCAGCTAATTGTACCCTGTTTCTTGTCTTCCAGGCACATTCTCATTGTGATGGCCGTAGCCTATGGCAGCACACTGATAGCTTACCTGGATGCCAGTTATGAAATACCTTATTCTCTACCAGGACTTCAGTATTGGCCCTGCGATAAATGGGGGGTTGGATTTCCTCACATCGTCTTGAAAAGCCCCTACCAGACACAGAAACGGTGCTGAAAAATCCTGATTCAATTTACTTTCATAAAGTATTCTAAAATATTGGTGTAATTTAAGAGAAACAGAACAGAAAGTATTTAAACTGTTATGAATGACAGATCCACGCAGAAAGCATTCATCGTAACATTTCATTTTTTACAGAGTTGCACTTTTTCATGCTGAAATATTATAAAAACAAAGAGAAACATACCAAAGAGAGAGTTTTCAGCCTCTATAAAGTCAGAAATCAGTGTAACAAACTGTTGGCCCTTTATGTAGGTGTTATTTGTGTGAAATGGCTTTCTGATGCTTTATAAACATCAAACAAGCACTTCAGACAAACTGACACTGACAGTTTAAGCCAGCGATCGATGGTGAAACTGCCTTTCATGTAGAAATGTCAAAAAGCTCAATCAAAAGAGGAGAAAAAAACCTTCAAAGTACATTAATTGTACTGATAAATTATATTTTTCTACTTTAGACATTAAGAACCAACAGGTATTAAAATATCACATGATTAAGAACTATTTATATAGTGAGAGAGATGAGTTTTCAGCTGCTTCACAATCAAATTATTTAACTTAAGGTCATAGTTGTATTTTATGATAAAGTTTATTTATAAATGAGAAACCATTATAAAATAAATCCAAGTTATGTTACAAAGAAATCAGGTGATTATTAAAGTGAGAAAAATTGTTATAGAATGTCTTGGACTCACTGACATTCCAAGTAAATAAGAGAGAAATCTGAATATTACTGACACTTTTATTCTCTTAATTGAATTATTGTATGCATATGAAATCAGAATTTAGATAAACCTACTGTGATTTTTGTTTCGAAGCCCTATACAGAGGAGTGTGTTTATATGGCGTTTTGGCTTTCTCTACACCAGAATGAGCTGGGTAACATAAACTGAGATGTTTTATTATGTAAATGCACCAACAGAAACATTCCACTAAAATATTTAAAGGTTGTTTTGGTCTATTTTTTTTTAGGGAATTTATTTTAACTGCATTTGTCTGAAATATCCAGAGTCTGTTTGACTGACTTAATAGATTTTTAAAGACTGAAGCTTACCTACAAAAAGCACTTGTTACTAATGTTTTTGTTCTATCTGGTGATGTTTTGAGAATATTCAGGGACAGTGTGCCTCCATCCATTCACTTGACCTCTCTTGAAGCACACAAACAGAAACACACACACGCACTCACGCACACACATGCACACGCACGCACGCACGCACGCGCACACACACACACACACACACACACACACACACACACACACACACTACAAGTACAGGTGTTATGTGTCAAACAGTGACCTCTTGTGGGCAATTAGCGAACTGCCTGGAAAATCCATTAAGTATCAAAACGAGCTGTATTTATGGTCACAGATCAAAAAAGGTATGAGGGTCTGATTTAAAACCATTCATAAATGATAATATTTTGTGTATATTCTCAATCAAGGTATTTGTTTTGATTTAATCAGAAACCGTTCTTGTTTGTACTCAACTGATTTGTTGTATTTTTAAAGCCATGTTTTATTAAAAAATAATATGTTTAAATGTGTGAAATGTGTACTACGTCATGTTAATTTGACATTTTCTCCTGCGTATAATAAAATTTTGGATTTTGAGGGTGGAATTTACCTACAAACTGGACACTGTATCACAAAACATTTTGTCATTAGTTTTGAATGTGAACTGGATTTGTTTGAGCAACAAAATTCAAAGAGATAAGCCAGTAGGAGAGGAGGGAACTTCGAGTTTCACATACATTGTGCTATTGTCAATATTAGAATAAAATGTGCCCAAACTGGTCTCTTAATTTAAAAAATTTATATTATATTAAAATGTAATATTCTATACTGAGATTATTTATTAATACAAAAACATCTGATGGGATGCAAAAATATTCAACTTGTAATTTACCATGTATTAACATTAAATGCTAGCCTAGTAACTTTATATATCCACATATAGTCTGGTTTACCAGGCTAATTAAATACAGCAAATATTAAAATAGTCAAGGTTATATTTCACCACTAGAGGGCAGCAATAACGCAGTTTCATCTTTCTATTTAGGATTTTAAATATTTTCCTTTTGAACATGAGAAACAGAGCCTGAGGAGATAAACTATTTGCTCATAAAAGTCAGGGTAAAACGATTAACTTAATATTTTCCTAAAAGACATTGAAATATTCTTTTGAATCAATTTTTTTGTCTTTAAAATGTAGACATTTACTGTCTTTTGTGTAAATTTGTGCAATAAGATAAATTATTTAAATGGAACAAATGTATTCTTTTAAACTCAATAAAATACCCAGGTTTTAATTTTTGATTTGTTGTTTTCATAATATGTGAAGAATTTGTAAATTGTTAAGTTCTGCTTTCATTTTCTTTGACAAAAGACCTCCCATGTGCAAATTAATAAATAAATGTCTCAAGTTTATTACCATTCCAGTCACTTTTATTGATGTTTTTTAAGCAGGATGTCTGGATTTCAATGGGTCAGTCTCCATCAGCTTATAGCTGAAGCAGTATACAACTGAAGAAACATGTTAAAATATGTTTTTATTGGTGAAGGTTGTTTGTTTAGTACACAAATAAAGATTTTCTCCTGTCAGCATGTCTTTGAAAACAAATGAGTTCCCTGCAGTGCAATTAGTCATTTGTTTAATTTGGCTTAGGTTCACCTTGAAGCTACAATCAAATGATTTAATTAGGCCACATGCTTAAAAGGAGAGGCCATATTTGGATCTCAGACAGTGGATCTATAAACTGCCTGGGACAACAAGATCTGCTTCAGCAAGGGACGGAGTGATGGATGTGAAGAAAGACATACATGAAAATATAGTACCTTTTAATATGTAAATTCTGCTTAGTGTTTTCTGAAAATGCATTGGATTATTATGTGTGAATAAATGTGTTTTCCATTCCCACTATACACTTTGAAAAGAAGTATTTAAAGTTTGACACCATCATGTCTGACAGCCAGGTGGTACCATTTCCCTTATATTTTACTGAAAGGCAGTCTGGATCAGTGTGAGCTGCAGAAGAAGGGAAGGCTCCAGTGGTGGTGACCTTCTGTCACATAGCTGAGGCCTGATAATCTCACATCAAAGTCTGAGCGCTGTAGAGATTTGACTGCAGTGGGCCCTCACTTCAGTGTGCAAAAAGAAAAAAAAAAAAATCAAAAGACCTAAGGGTTTCTTTTCAGATGAAATGAATTTTAGCTGATATACAGGGTCAGATGAGACAAAGATGAGTGATGCTAAAAGCACAACATGCATTCTGGCCTTGTTGTAAATGCTTTATTATATCACAGCTTGTCAGTGAAGTAATTATGCTGAGTAAAATTTTGAGAAGTTCTGAGAGTATCTCACAGGAAAAAAGGGAAGTTTAACATTCTGGAAATATTAACATATTTATTCTAATATTTTTGTCTTCATTAAGTTAAAATTATTGTGTCACATATTACATTTTTTGAGTGGAAGCTGAGTATTATATTGACAAATTAGCATTTACCACATCTATAGCAAAAAACATAAAGAAAAATCTATATTCTAACCCAGATTAATCAATTAGCATCGTGTGCATTTTATAATTGAAACTGAGCTGTAGCCATTGGGACTTGCCTGCTGTCACTCGAGAAAACTACCTAAAAATGCTTCAATTGTATTTGTGGCTCACTTATTGTCCCGCCCTTTCCTCACTTTGATTGGCTTATTTTGAGACGGCTTGAATTTTCCGCTGTCTGATTGGTCCAGAGAGCTTTCTGTTTTGGTCGCCTGCCAGCAGCCGTCTGGAAGGGGAGGGGAGCCGTCTGCCTTCCGCTTCTGGGCTGGATTGACACACAATGAGGAGCGGAGGCAGGGGAGACGCTCCACAAACACCGCTGTAAATAAATACAACAATCACTGAGGCCAGGGAAACATGGAGAACCAGGTACAGTGTGGTTTCTGCCTCTTTTCGGAATACGAGCTTTTCACTATGAAAATGACAGCAGGCTAGTAGGGAAGGAATGAACCCTCGTTTCTGTTAGAAAAAATGCTCCTGGTGCTGTTGAACTCGTAGTTTTTGGCTGTGGAGCTATGCTAGCTGGGCACTCATACATCGGTATTTACACCATTCAGCACCGCTGCATCGCTGTAGCCACATCCAGAGACACAAAGAATCCCAAGCTTGGTTTTTATTCTACTTCAGAAACACATGCATACTGTTAAACGTCGTAACGATTAATTTGAATCGAGGTTTTGCTGTAGCTAAGCTAAGCTAATCATCTGTGAGGAGAGTGTCGACCGTGGGCTAAAGGCTAAGGAGCCGCTACAAGGCGAAGGGGGAAAAGATTAGTCCTCCCCGGGCTGGTGAGGCTGGGTGTTGTCTCCACTGCCCGCGGCCTGAAGCCTAAACACAGGGCTGATAAAACCAGACATCTTACTACAGACTGTGTTTGATATTCACACTATTTGTCCACAGTGGGTTAATGTTTACCACATTCAAGATGATGGATGGTAAAATGCATGCTGCATGGAGGAAAATTAGTCAGAATCAGTGTCAAGTATGAACCCAGTCTTGGTGGCTGGTTGTTAAAAAGCAGTAAAGCACATAACCCACAATATCACACTTTGTAAGAGCTAGTTTGGAAACCACATTTGATATACTTGCATGCATACATGTGCACATTTAAGATCCATGCCCTTTAAAAATGCATAATTTACTTTGCAGAAATATTAAATTATATATCTTGCCCACCAAAGTAGATGCAGCTTCACACTTTCTTAAAGCCTGGGGTTATTCAAGGCTGTTCTTCAAAAGGTTAACCCACACACACCCATGAAAAGTGGCTCAGCCACTTTTATAAAGCTCGTCTCCATTCAGCGTTGACCCCCTTTGAAGTTCTAACCCCATCTGTAAACATGCATTCAGAGGAAGTCATCAGCTACAAGTTAAAAGCAAACTGTAGTTTAGTAATACATGTGCTTTTGTTGCATATTATGCTACTATGTTACACAAAACTATGCACAATAGACCTGTCAGGATTCCCACTTAATGGTCTGATCACAATCAATACATATGTGAGTATTAACCATTAAACCTTTACAAACATTTTAAGGTGCATTTATTTACATTAATGTCACAATTCCAAACTTTGAACCATGCTTTGGTCATATTTTTAGTTGCCAGTAAGAACACAGAATATAGTTGTTCAAAAAATGCTTAAGGTTTTGAACTAATTGTGTTATAAGAAGATAATTATGATTATGTAATTAGTCATGACCATTAGTGTGATATTTAATTTTCAAATCAAATGTAAAGATTTTAATAAATGTGAAAGATAGCCTCTGAATTCAAGCAAACATAATGCTTTCTGAATTAAGTTTGTATGTTGCTGAGGCTAGAAGAGAAGGAATCGTTCTCCAAATCCTGCAGTTTATGGCCTGATTCTGATGTTTCATTTTACTTGAAGGAGTTTCTTAATTAATCTAACCTCACTCATGCTTTTCAAACATTGTATTGTCGAGATAAATTACAGGGTTATTGGATTATTCTACCCTATTAGTTTTAAATAGGTTTTTTGTGATGCAGGGGAGAATTACTTTGAATGTTGCATCACAACTGGATAGTAGCTTGTTCACTTTAACTGCTTATGTGAACACTGAAGTTGACTTTTCGGACAAGTACTGAGAGTTTTTCTGTTTTCTTATGTTCAGATCTGTGTGCACGATCGCAGCAGCTGGGATGACGGGTTGAGTGGTCATGCAGCGCTTTGTAATCCCCACTCTCTCATTTACACACCCAATTTTCAACACACTTGTTTTCTTTGGTTGTTGTTGAAAGGGTATTTATAACTAGCAAGTGACTCCCAGGGATTTTCCATTTTCAAATAAATGTTTTCATCTCTGTTAGTACGATGTTGTGGATCGTTGATGTAGGGAAAGATGACAACATGGGTCGTTACTTGTTATCTACGTGAGTCCTCTCAGGAAAACTTCCCTGCTTTTATTTCAATCATTTATTAGCTGGAAGAGATTAAGTGGTGTTATTTACATGGCAGCTGGGAGTTCATTGTTTTCATGGGAGCCAGCATGTCTGCCAAAATTTGTATTTCCCCTCAACCAGAGCTCTGCGTGTGAGAGAAAGAACAAGGTCATGTACACATTTTGACAGTTTTAGCAACTTTGTGTTGTTTGTTTTTTGAATACTGTCTACAGTTGATTACTCCTTGACTTGTTAATTTGTCCGTCTTGTATTATTAGTCCTGCTAAACCTCATTGAGTACAATGCTTTAGATAAATGGCACCGTTCTTTTTAGAAATCTCAGCATTGCCTGAGTTTATTGCTAAAACTGTTTCATTATTAGTGAAAAGTTTCCTTAGTCATGCTGATAAACCTGACAGTTTAGTATTGTCACAGTTTGACTGATGGAGAGAAATTGTTTATAAGGAAAAAATAGCCTAAAACTAGTATTTTTGTGTGCCAGAATTGGCTATTTTTTCAAAATGTTTTTAAACATGATTGCAACTTAATATTCTTGCTCCCAGCTGAAGAAAAACAAGACACACAAAGAGGGTGCTTTGAACTGAGGAACATGTTAAGCAATACTAGACTTTGTTTTATTTTGGTGGTTAAAATCATTAATCATAATATTTACTTGTCACAATATATGAATTCTAATTTGTTATTTTCCAATTATTTTCACTTACCTTATCATGTTTGATTAGAAGAGCTAGTAATTTAAAGTATTCATGTTTTGTTTACAGCCTTAAATCTTTTTTCCTGTTTTCAGTTAAATTTGAGAAGATTCCCTTTTAAAAACCAAACTCTTACAGTCCTTGACATTTTGCTCATTTCATTTGTTAATTATAAAAGCCCACAGAGATTTTAGTGCCAGTATTCATTGGAGGTATATCACACAATCAATTTGGGTTTTTTTATAAGTAAAATTAGTTCTTTTTAACTGATTTAAATGAATTTTTTTGTGAGAAAACAATCTGGTGCAGTATAATTTAGCTCAAAGTGGCAGATTCAGGGTCTTCTTTTGTTCAGAACATAAACATTTTGTTTGCTGTCACCTATTCTCATGTTTTCACAATTTAGAAGCTGAATCACATAGATGTGTTGTGTGTTAAGTTAGTAGCCCATTAATATTCAGGTAATTGTCTAAAATCTGATTCTCTTGGCTCCTAATATTATCAACAGATGTACCAGGTCCATGTTCAGATTATCATTGCTTCAGTCATTTAATCTGCCTCTAATCTGAATTGTTTGACAAATAAAATTTTGGGGAATAAGAATCGGTTGACTATTTAAAAAAAGTTTATGTTTGTTTTGTCTAACTGAAACCTAAAGGATTCAATCGCAAAAGCTCATAAAAACTCATCAAATCTACTAATTAGGTAATTAATCATATGATTTTTTTTTTAATCATTATTTCCATGAAGCTTTTGTGGCTCTGCTGTTTTCTATTGTCTCGTCTGGTGTAGAGTCTTCCTCTTGAGGACATTTTCATTCAGATTTTTATGTTTTGTTTATCAGATTTTTGTGTACTCTGATCATTAGTACGCCCTCCCCCCTCAGAGTGACTGTTCATTGTTGGTGTGGTGGAGTCTCGGGTTTAAGGGTATTACTGTCACAGAATGGCCGGGCAAAGTGCCAGGCAGAGGTGTGTGTGTGTGTGTGTGATTGAGCTGGAGAGTGCCAAACAAGCTCATCTCAGTCCTGTCCCGTCTAATCCCCCCACTCAGTCTCCGCTCACGAGCTGCTCAGTGCCAGGGCCAAATCCCCACATTCTTCAGCCCTTCCCTGGACATAAAGTGCCTTTCTGTCCCCCCTCCATTCCTCACCACCACCCCCCACACCTCTTGTTCCCCTTCTGTACTCAGCCTCCATAGCCTCTTCACTTCTATAATCACAGTGTCATTTGCGTGGTCCGCTCCTCTCATTGTTCACGGCGGGCAGAAGTAGCCCAGTAATGTGGGTCTTTTCTGGACAAATCTTTTGAGATCAGTCGACTCGGGCGTCAAATTACTCTCATTTTACTGGGAGCGTCCCAACACCAGTCCAGCTTTGCATCTGTTCAGACACTCTCCTTTTGGCTTTCACATGCTCAGACTTCAAGTAGAGATTCAAAGGTTTTATTTAAGATGGAATCAGTAGATGATGAATTTTACTCTCTTTGATGAATCACAGTCCAGTCTTTACTAATGTTTATTTCATAAGACAACTCGGCTATAGTAAGAGTTTTAGCTGTAATAATTTATCATTCCAGAAGAGCTTGATGGAGACAGGCTCAGAGTTAGAGCCACGTTCATTATCAATCAGGGTGATTTCACTTTTCAGATTATATTCTACACATAAAACTGAAAGGACTAAGTAGCACATTTTAATTTCTTGGTTTGTCTAAATTAAATATTTATTAGCTAAAACACTCAAAAGCGCATTTTTTAATCTTAAAAAAGAGACTCAAGTCATTTATCAAACTAAATCCTGGCTGATGGGCTGTGGCTCAGTGGGAGGAGTCTTCTGCCAATTCATTGTCATTGTCGGCTTTCCCACCACATGTTGACGTGTCCTTTGGCAAGACTCTGAAACTTGTGTAGCTGCCCCCCCCCCCTTCCCAATACATTTTCACACCACGTCATATTTTTTTAGTATTTATGTGGCTTTTATCAATTATTTGTATTAGATAAAACTGAAAATCCAACCCCAATTTGATCTACTGCCTTATTTGTTTTTATTTTATTTAAATTACGTTTAATTGTAACATAATCATCAGTGTAATATATGAGAGATAAAATATGCTTAAGAATATCGCTAAATATCAATGTCAAAGTTTTTATTGTAGGAAAACAGTGAATCATAATTAATGTAAATGTTAAACACACTAAATATCAATGATCTACATTTAATTTATTAGAATAAATCTGTTGCTTCTTGCAGTTTGTGTGTTTTTCGTGTCTGCTTTCTGATTAAAGTAATATGCAGTGTTTAATATAGTTGTTTTAATGTTTCCTTTTAGTGTACAGTGCAGGTGAAGCTGGAGTTGGGCCACAGAGCTCAGCTGAGGAAGAAAATAACATCAGAGGGCTTCACACATGACTGGATGGTGTTTGTCCGAGGGCCAGAGACCGGCGACATCCAGCACTTTGTAGACAAGGTTGTCTTCCGCCTGCACGAGAGCTTCCCCAAACCCAAGAGAGGTAGGGCAGCGTGGAACAAACGGACACTTAATTAAAGTTGTTAGTCTAGGCTAAATGACTTTATTATATACCATCAGATTAAAGTAAAAGCAGAGAAATGTCAGAACAAATACAAATTTTATTGATTTACAACATGGCTGACAGAAAATGGAGAGATGCAGGTTAAATATAAGTCAACAAAGAAGCATAAACACAACTCTGAACAATTAAAAATGAGGTGTGGACACAAAGCAAACAAGGGATGGACTGAGGAGAAGAGCTTAGGAGGGAGGTGGGAGTTTATAACAGGTAGCAACACCTGGCCCAGGTAGCTCGGTTAAGCTCAAATCTGCCTCCTGCTGCAGAATAAAGAAGATGATGCAGATGTTTTTATACAATCTCATAGGATGCTTTAATAAAGCTGTTGTGCTTTATGTCTAGTTTTTATCTTTATGATTAATTTAGTAACTTTCTCGTTTAATAAAAGATCAACTTATGAAGAGTGTGATTATATTCGTTTAATAAATACTGTTTATCTGTCTGCAGTATGCAAGGAACCTCCATACAAAGTAGAGGAATCGGGCTACGCTGGTTTCCTCATGCCTATTGAGGTTTACTTCAAGAACAAGGTGAGAACACCTCAACAAATTTTATATGAATATATAATGTAATACCTGTGAAATAAAGATGACTATAAATCATTACACAAGCTGAGTTTAGGAAGAAATCCTCACTGTGTTCATCATCACTGCCTTAAATGGCAGCTTTAGCTTCTGAAATGTATAGATTGTGTTTATTAATAGCTATAAACAAATGAGAGGATTTATCAAAAGATGAAACCTTTTGCTCCAGCCTGTTTAAGCGCTTTTTAACTTCTGCATTACTGGTTCTCACACTGTGCTATTTTTATTTGATTATTTTAATGAATTGGTCTTTCAACATCGTGCAGTTTTATTAGATGATTTTGAAATGCTTTACATTCACATTTTTTTCTTAGATTTGTTTTGTTAAAAAAAAAAAAAAACACCTTGTAAGTGAAGCTGTTTGGTTTAAAATAAAACTTTATTCAGGAGTGATGCACTTCTCTTAAGTGCACATGACTTTTAGGCATCACTTTTTTAGTTTTTATTAACTTATTTGATCATTCTTTTAAATGCCTAATGTAAATATAAGTGTATAGTACCGTGCTAAAGCCTTGACCCCTCATTTATTTACTTCCAAGACTTTCTTGTAATCCTCTTAAATAATCTTGAGCAATAGGGCGCATGATTCAGTCTGGACTGCATCCAGAAAAGCCACTATTGTCCTTTTAAGTGCACTTACATTGTGCATAATAGGCAGATCTGTCAGGAGGATCAAGAAAGCACTTAAAGGTAAATATCAGCAACCATTAATCCATCATCACATTTACAAGAAAACTTTTCGTTATAAATACCCTAGAGCGGAGAAAAGCTTTTTTTCTGAACTTTGATTGTCCTGTTAGGCTTCTCTCAGGAATGTTTCTTATCAGTGTGTCAGCTCCAGTTATTTCTGTTTGTTGACCTCCTGGTTGATTGTTCATTCAGCTTTAGTCTGTTGTGAGATGTGTAAATATTAAGATCGGCCATGCAGAAAGACTTAACACAAACCCGTGTCTGTCACAAACCCTTCAAGGTGAAGTAAAACTTTTTTTAATGTTTGTGTTTTTACCTTTTTACAGGAGGAGCCTAAAAGAGTTTGTTTCAACTATGATCTGTTCCTTAACTTGGAGGGCAACCCACCTGTTAACCACCTGCGCTGTGAGAAGCTCACCTTCAACAACCCCACCAAAGAATTCAGGAGAAAGCTCATTAAAGCCGGAGGGGTAAGGCTGCCTCACTGACTCATTGCCAGCTTAACAAACAAGCAAACAAAGTTAATAAAACACATTACAGTAAGAAGTAACTTCCACATACTTCAGATCATGTTCTGAGATGGGAGGAAGTTCCAAACCCTTTTTTCTGTATTCCCATTTGATCTCTGAGTCAGTGATCATCAGCTAGCAGCCCATAAGGGCATTCAATGCAGCTTAATGTATAAAAATAATAAATATTGCACAGTCTGATGTAAGAATGATGTGTAACCTAGCTCAGAAAGGGTTAATTTGGTAAACAAATTGGCTTAAAACTTTTTTTTTTCATGCCTCTTAACATTCTAACATAGTATAGCTATAAATATATTGTGGTAATTTTGAAAAATGAAAGAAATTATCGCGATATCGCCAAAAAATATCAGGATATTAGATTTTTCTCATATCGTGCAGCCCTAGCTATACCTAGCTTGTTTGCAAATTAACTGTTGCAGCTTTAATGTGTCCGAGTTCTGGCCAATGGGATGTTCAGCACAGTCTTGAAAAACACAGGAATTAGTCTGCTGTCATTAGAAAATTGCATTTAGGTATTCATTTTGAACATGTCAGTGCATTTTTTTTCTGTAGGTCAAACAAAAATTAAAAGAGCAAAACGGTTTTCAAAAAAAGAAAGAAACGAAAAACATGTATCTAAAAATGGGATATGAAGAAGTATAAACTTATTTAATTCCACCCCTTCTCCATAGAGTATTAGAATAAATCTGCTAATAAAATGCTACACCAGTCGATGCTAGGCTAAGCTAATGACTTTATGAGCAGGACTGGAGATCGCAAGTTAACATCAATTAGCTGAGCAACAGTTAGCCGTCACATATGCTAATGTGAAGTAATTTTTCAGTGACGCTGGTTTACAGTAGGAGCAGAGAGCATACGGATGAATTTTTTAAATATTCAAATTATGGAAAACTGTTCACCAGACAAGAGCATGGCACTAGCCATCTGTGTGTGATGACAGACAGAGAAAAAAATTAGGATATGAGACCAGAGATGTGGCTAATTAAAGTCCAGGCTCCACACTGTCTGCTTAGAAATGTTCTGGCCCTTGAGCAAATTTTGTTGATGACCTGCTTTAAATAATGCCCTCATTGTGGTGGATGTGCCAGTCTGGAAAAGTGTTGCCTGGATTGTGTGGTTTTTTTTCCACATAAAGTCTGAGAATTTATTTAGAAAATTAATACATTTCACCAACAGCGGCCTTTAGAATTGTTGTATATGAATACTATTTGTGATGTTAGAAATTGGCTCCTAGTATGTTTTTAAAATAAAATAACCCCATACCTCTGTAAAGGTTTAACAGGGCTTACATGCAGGGTTAATAATTACTGACTTTGGAAGATGTGACACAGCACAGCTCTGAAGAATGAATCCAGACGTCTCATAAGGAGCACTTCCTGTTCTGCAGTTAAACATGGAGTCTGTGAGTGGTTTGGAGTGTCAGCAGAGAAGCACTGTAACTCACGTGTCTTTGATTTCAGATACTGGTGGTCCCTGAGGGGGCTGAAGCTGTGTCGAGGCCCAGTCCGGACTACCCGATGCTCCCCACCATCCCCCTCTCAGCCTTCTCAGATCCCAAGAAGACCAAGACCTCTCATGTATCAAAGGTTAGACAAAAAAATACTGCTTTGACTTGATTATCTTAGTCAACTATATTCTGCTCAGCTTGTCAGATCATTAGTAGAATTTCTCCTTGAAGCGTAATCTTCTTTATTGGTCACTCTAGAGGTGGCTTTGTTTTGAGGTTTGGTACGAATAAGTTCCCATCTAGGAAATCATTCATTTGGTTGTTGGAAGAGGTTGACTCCAGCTTGTAATTGTTACCAGCTGTTTTTGTGCATTTGTATTCAGGATTACTCAGCCTTCTTATCTGCAAAGAGAGGGGGAATATCAGGTTAAAAACAGGAAGTGGATGATTTTACATTTTCCAGAACTGATTCAGTTACAGTACTGTGTAAACAAGCCAAGTCTTTAATTTTTCAAATGAAACGAAACACAGTTCTTCTCATCAAGATAGTTTTATTTCAACTCCCAACAGTTTGATTCCTAACATTTCACTTAGATTTATGGTAATAAGCTCCCAATGAATTAAGTTGGTTGCGTCTTGGTGGATTTACTTTCAAATCTCCTCTGGATGGCAAATATTATAACTGTCTGAATAAAGCTGTGAGAAACATTAAATAAGACTGAATGTGACTGATTTAACAAATCAATGAAGCCCATTTAACTCACAAAGCTCATAAAGCTTTATTCAAGCCATCCTCATTTATAATGTCTGCTGTGAGAAAAGTCTATTAGAATGACTATAATTCATTATGTTTAAACACTTTATTGAGAACTGTCATCACATTTAAACCAGCCTTGGTCAATTTTCATTTAAACTAATGAGACAGCAGTCAATGTAGGAACTACTTAGCCTCGCTATTTAGCACACGTTTGCAGAGAAACAGTAAATCAATGTAAGTGTGAAAATTATGTTTTTACTGATACTGTGAGCCTCTTTTCATTTTGATGGCTAAATTAGACCTGAAGCAATCTTGTGGCTTAGTTGTTTATTTTTTCTGTTAAGATTTTATTGATACTAATTACAGATTGTTTTTTAAAATTAAAATGCAACGAAAATTGTGATTGCTTAATACACCACTCCTGCAGGGCTAGATTGAGCAGATAAGGAGGGATTTGTGTTTTTGTTTGGGTACGCTGTTGGTGACTACTGTTTTTATTTCTCTTTAGGAACCCAGCAAAGAAGGAAGTGGTAGCAGCAAAGTACCCAAACCACACAAACTGACCAAGGAGCATCGCGAACGGCCACGAAAAGACTCTGAGAGCAAAGCCACGTCAAAAGGAGACGAAAGAGATGGAAGCAGCAAAAGTGGCCGCGATCCTTCCTCGTCCTCGTCCTCATCTTCAAAAAAGCCGTCAGAGATCAAAGTGAAAGATGAAGTTAAAGTCCTTCCAAAGGCGGCCTTCAAGGAGCCTAAACTCACCCTGAAGGACTCAAAAATGGAGGGCATGTCTCCTAAAGGAGGGGGTTCAGGGAGTGGAGGGGGAGGTGGGGGAGGAGGTGGAGGTGGTCCAGGAGAGTCCAAAGCTCCAGGGAAACGACCCTCCACAGTGGAGTCTCCCAAACCCAGCACTAAGAAGCAGAAGAAGGGCAGCTCAGATGGGCTGAAAGGGCCGACCGGCGGAGCCTTCACTGGAACTTCTCCACGCCTCTCCTCCTCCACAGCCAGCCAGCCCTACGGCGAGAAAAAGCCTTCTAAGGAAAAGGGCCGATGGGTCAAAGGCAAAAACGATACACAGGAGCTGAAGGAACCTAAGAAACCTCTGGAGTCAGAGGAGTCAAATTCAGAGGACGAAGCATCATCAAAGTCAGAGGTATGAAATCTGACAGGAGATTTTACTCAAATACGTTAAAGTGATGCTGCTGTTATGACTGTTAAAGACAATATTTGTGATTTCTGCATTTTGCATGGAATAGCTGTGATTATTTCCTTAATTGTTGATAGTTTTTGTTTCAGATATATTTTAATTGGTTTGAGTCCTGATTTTCTTCTTCTCTTACAGCAGTCGGCTCCTTCCAGTCCTTCTAACTCCAGCTCTAGTTCCGACTCCACTTCAGACTCAGACTTTGAGCCAGGACAGAAACAAGGCCAAGGTACAGTTCATTCTACCTCCTTTAATGTGATGGCTAATATTTCCTTCCTGAGAAGCAAGTGATTTTAGAGATACGATGTTTATGGCGTAATTTCAATTGTAGAAGATGTAAATAATTTATAAACATATTTTTGTATTTCTACTAGGCCCTCTACGATCTATGGTGGAAGAGATCCAGTCAGAAGAGTCAGACGATGATGACAGCAGCTCAGAAGAAGAGACGCCCATCAAGACCAACCCGCCCAACCGCGACTCTCGGTCAGTTTCAAACTCAGCTCCCGTACACAGTGAGGTTCTGGACTGTTTTAGGCAGACCCACATCAAGAATGTTGTTTTAATGCAACTGACTAATTGACTCCTAACTATTACCTTTTGTTTTCTATCTATTTTTTCCCTGTGGCCTTCACAGGGCAGGGAATAAAGGAAGCTAGTTAGATTAAATTTATTTATTTACTTATATATTTATTCTAGCAAACGAAGTAAATATAATCTCAAACACATGCATGAGCCAGACTTAGCAGTAGGACTAGTCTGGCTTTTCTGTCAGCCAGTCTGTGTGAATGACCTCTGACCTTGCCCTGTACCCCTGCCAGACTCAGCCTGGACAGCGAGAGTGACAGCAGTGATGGCTCACACCGCCCCAGTCGAGACCCCGCTCCTCCCCCACAAAAACACAGCTCTTCTAATAACAAAGTGAGTCACACATGGACTGTTTCATTTGGTGCTTCCATTGGTCTCTCAAGAGTTTGACTAGAAATTAAAAACATCTAATTTATATGTCTGATTGGTGTGTTTGATAGTATTCTATGATCCTGTTTAATAATATTTTAGCTAATATTTTACATCTTTTTTTTTCCCCCTGATTTTTCTAATGCAGGTGGTCCGAAAGAGTCCAGATTCCTCTTTTCGCTCAGAGAAGGTGATGAAGAAGGGATACGACAAGGTAGGAAGGGTAAATCAAACTTTTTATGCTTAAACTTTATATCTGATGTTGGAAGAATAAATCTTTTCCTTTATTCTAAGATGGATCCTGTAATAGTGAAAAGAAACTGGCTAATTTACTTTATATACCTTAAAGTTCAGTTTGTGTGTGTGTAGGGCTGGGTACCAAAACACTGTACTTCTTTAGTACCGACTGAAAACCTTTGGCAGGTACTGGTACCGAAAAAAATTTGTTTTGGTGCTAAATTTGTTTAAATTAAAAAAAAACTTTTTGTACTTTATTTTCTCTCAGAATTATACATATAGGTACTGAAAGAAGTATTGTTAAGGTACTGGTATCAAAAACCTGGTATCGTTAAAGGAGTAGTATCGAAAAATATTTAACGGTACCTAGCCGGTACCTGACAATGTTGATACATGATGTGACATTTTCTCTCAAACCAACCTTAAAATTAAATCTTTCTTAAACAATAAATTATAACTATTGCCTGAAAATTAACCATCAGCTCTAAAAACTAACTAAATAACTTGATAAGTTTGGTGAAGTTACAGGATTGGGCCTGAGTCAGGGTTGATGCTCTGTTTCTGCCTTTTAAAGGCTATATCAATCTAATATAATAATATCATAATATTTCTACCAGTATAAACTTTTATTATGAAATCCACAGTAATGTAAAGGTTTATAAAATAATACCTACATGAACTACCTTGAAATTTTTGAGATTAGTGACGTTTTAAAACAGCAGAAATCCACGTTAGAACTGGTCCCACTGTGACGAGCCGTTAGCTCATCTGTCTGGTCAGAACTAATCTCTATTTCTCCAAACTAAGGTTGTTCAAAGAGCTATCTACACCAGGTAAGATATTAATTATTCAAAACCATTCCACAGAAACCCACTTCAACAGATCTGAAATATCCCCGTAAAAAAATTCGAGCAGTACCAGGACTAGTAAGCAGCCCAGGCTCATCTCAGGGTCTGACCCGAGGTCTGCTGAAGGTTAAATATCAGAGCTGAACCAGTCTCCTGCACTGTAGCGCCTCAGTAAAATTTAATTCCAGGGAAATCAATCAAAGGCCTCACACGAAGAATCTGATCTTGAGCCATGAGGATCAGGTGATTATTTTCAGTCACAAAACAAAACAGACAAAAACACTATTAGGAGTTGAAACCGTTGTTCTGATGCATTTTGACTTTTTCTCTTGTGTTTATTAAGTGTTCACTCACCTCACGTGTATCTCTGATAAATCCTGCAGGCCTACACTGAGGAGCTGGTGGACCTCCACCGCAGACTGATGGCATTAAGAGAGCGTAATGTATTACAACAGGTGAGTGATCATTTACAAACAATATGATGCTGAGTTACTACATGAGAAGATGTTCTGAGTCATGTCTCATTAATGTATTCCTAGTTCTATTAAAGATGCATCAGCTGCACTTTTGAGTTCAATTCTGGTTTTTGTTAAACTGACACCTGCTGACGGTTAATTTTTTCTTTAAAAATCGTAATTGACTGAATAAAAAAATTATTTTCTAAATTAAAAAAAGTAACCAAAAAACTTCAAGGACTCAAAAAAAGAACCTCTTGACTTAAATTGGTAACTTGTAGCCACATGTGGGTTTTTTTTTTTAATGTCATCTTCTGTCTTATAAACTTTCTCCAACTTTTCTTTTTACCTTACACATATTAAAATACCCAATCAAATGCATTCGTTAAGAAAACGACAAACCTGTAAAGATTTGCTCCAGACTTTAATAAATTTTCTCTGTCAGATTGTCAACCTGATCGAGGAGACGGGCCACTTCAACGTCACAAACACCACCTTTGACTTTGACCTCTTTTCATTGGACGAGTCCACCGTCCGTAAACTACAGAGCTACCTGGAAGCGACGGCCACGTGACAGGAAGTGGAGGCCGGCGTGTGGATGTCGGCGATGGAGGTGGCCCCGTCGTTACTTCTGCTCTGTAAGGAAAAGAGGAGCAGCCACATCTGTCGCAGCCTTTACACAAGCCTGACCGAAGCATTGAACAAATACCACACAAACAGAAACACACGAACAATTTCAAGCACACATCACCACCTTCACGTGACACTGGGGAGGAAACTGGAGGAGGAGGAGTCGTGTGAGGAAACACTGGAGTATCTGAACTCCATCTAGTCAGGAATTTCACTACACCTCTCTTGTTTTAAGTCCGTTCTGAGCTGTGGAATTCGCCCTACTTCCCCCTCCTTCGCCCTCCTGCACTTATATTGCTCCCGCCTTTGCAAACCTAATACTTCCCCTCCTCCTCCTCCTCCTCCTCTTCACATGCACACTCCTAACTTGGCAGAACAACACTCCTCTTCCCTCCCACCCCCCGTTGTCAGCTGGAGCTCATTTCTCTCCCAGCATACTTGAGTTGTCTGTTATACATGCGTGCGTGGGTGCGTGCGTGCGTGCGTGTGTGCGTGTGTGTGTGTGTGTGTGTGTGTGTGTGTGTGTGTGTGTGCAAGCACTGCTGAGGCTTAAGAGATGTTGTCTTTGTGGTTACTGACTTTTTTTTTGTTTATGAAACTTGAGCACAAACAGCCGGTTCCGTTCCTCCCACAAACACACACACAGACATGCACACCAACAGACACACACTTAGGTAGCATTTTACTCTACAACTTCCTCATTTGGCATTAATGGCACATAAACATTAAAAAGGCTTATAACACACTTGAATATGCATGTTTGGAAAGGAAGCTACTAAAAAGCTCATAAAGAAGAGCATATTTATGTTTTTTTGAAAAAAGTGTCACTTTATTTGTAGTTTTTCATCAGTTAAGATTTTGAAAATGGCTCAAACTGTTAATTTTCTTGTGCTCTTTTAGATAATTATCACCTGTTAAATCATAATTGCAGGAAAGAGTTTTTTTGCGTGATTTGTCGCCACGTAAAAAGACTGCAGGATTCCCTTGAACTCGTTCTCCATGAAGCTAATTAAAAGCCAGAAACTCTGGTGCTGATTGGCTCAAACTGATGTAAAACACAGATAAATAAAGTATCATTAAAGCCATAAACGTCCTGTTAGTAGTACTCACTAAGCTAGCAGGACAGTGTTGAGTTGACAATTTAAAAATAATACTTGAAGTTAAAAAGAGGCAAAAATCTAAATGGTATGGTGAAAGTCAGCGGCAAATATTCAGACCTTATTAAATAACTAAGTGTCAAATATGTGTAACATGTTAAAAAATATCCTAATTACATAATGAGTACACATTTGTTTTGGCAGCCATTTAAAATGCAATAAATAAGTAAAAAAATTATATCTATTTTCTTTCAAAACAAAAGTTGCAAACAGGCGTTCTGGTGTGTTATAAGCTGGTTTTATATGTTCTCAGTGCTTGTAAATGCTAAAAGGAGGCTTTAAAGTGAAGTCTCCTGATACGTGCATGTTTTCCTCCCAGGTCCCCTCTTCACACTGACGCTGTTTGAGTCTCTGCTTTGGTTTTTCTGCTGTCTGAACATTTGAAAACACATGTTCTGTTGAGTTTCCTCTCAGTTTTCTGGCTCTGAAAGCTGAGCCTTGACCTCCTACCAACACTTCCCCCTCCCCTCCCACGACAGGCCCCTCGCCCACCCCCCCTCATCCCCCAAACTCTCCTCTCTCATTCCCTGTGTTTGAGTGCATGAAAGGGCTTGACTGCTCGCGGCCAGAGCAGCGGAGGATCGCTCCTGAATTGCCTTCTAGGTGGTGGGTCGGGTTGGATGTGAGGGGTGGATTTATGAAGAAAAAAAAAGAAGGAAGCGGTTAAAAAAGTAGCCATACTTGTTTCCCAGAATCCAAAAATAAGAGAACAATTAGGGGGCCACGCTTTTTTACATTTTATTTTTCTACAAGTGCTTTTTGTGTAATAATCCCCAGACGAGACAACCTGTGAGCTTTGAATGTATATTGCTTTTACTTTTCTACGGCTAGCAACAGCCCCAGTCTAGTGCCTTTTCCTGCGACTCGCAGCATGAGAGGGGGTGTGCGCTCTGTTAGTCATGCTCATACAGATTAAAGACCACCCCCCTCTAAAATACCCCTCCTGGGGAAACGAGTGTTAATTGGGATGCCTGAATATCCAGTATTGTCTTAATAGCTTCCAGTTCTGCTTCTCCTTTCCAGTGTCTTTGTAGGCTGTTATCCTCTCATCAGTAATATCTCTGTTCACGAAGCCTCCTAGATAATAGATTTTCTTTGGTGGTGGTGATTTTTCACATTCTCTGAGATTAGGTTTAGTGTTAAAGCATCAGATGACTGTGGTAGTTTCTCACTTTAATTAGCTCTCCTAAGAGCTGCGTCAGTTGTGCTTTTGTGTTTCGTGAGAATGTTTTTGTTTAAAAAATAAAAAAAAGAAAGAAAAGGTTCAAGCTCCCTCTTTGAGTATTTGAGTTAATGAGGGAGCCTTCAATCCCAAGATGCCAGGCACTTACACAGCAACTAAAAGAGAAATGTAAGCAGAAAAAGAGGCAAAGCATTTTTTCTTCTTTTCATCTTAAAATGTGTTTCACAGAGGCCTGAGTCAAGAAGCCAGATTGTTGGATTAGATGGATAATTGAGAGTGACGGTCTCACAAAGCTGGATCACTTTTATCAACCAGCAGATCAGCGAGCATATGCTTCTGGGCTGAGCTCATTCATAAACTAGCTTAAACATTATATATAGCAGCAGAATCGGTTATCACTTCTTATTTAAGCTTTTCAAAAATTAAATCCTTTTAGATTTTGGACCTAATTGATGCTGTTTTGTTATTTAGGTGAAGGATAATAAAATCATAATCTTAGGTTTCGTAACATGGTCTGGTAGCTTTTCTGTAAACATGCTGCTGAAAACATGTCTGTAGGTTTAAACTCCTAGCTGTTCATCGCTGTCTGATTTAAGTCATCTCTAATTAACTGTATTTTTTAAATAAATTTCTCTTAATTCACACCATCCATTACTGCAGCTCAGAGAAACATACAGATCAAAGCTGGCTCATCCATAAAGTGACAATCATAATAAAAATGAACGTCTGCAGGTTGAAACATAACTTCTAGTTATTTCTGTTGACAGCTTTTGTTGCTGCAGAGTGATTTATTAGTAATTCAGGATGTTTGAGGGAATTGACACACATCTCAGACACTTTCAGCTTTGATGAGTGAAGGTTACGGTTAGTAAATTCAAGGATGTCCAGATTCTTTCTGTGGACAAGCCAACCTGATACTGATCAATAATTAAGACTTGTTTGGACAAACTACCTTATGTATTAGCTCTTTCCATACAACTGAGTGTAAGTGCAAGTTTATTTACTGTCTTTATATAAACCAAATCTTAAGCTGTAGCATACTTAGTGTTTGATTATTGATTGCTTTTTTAAACACTTTTTGTATGTTTTTCTTTATTTTTACTGTAAATAACTTTCGTTTTAAATAGATTTGTCTCGCCTTTGTTTAGCTGCTGCACTGACAATGTTTTCCTACAAAGATCCTGAGTTTTATTGTGGATCAGTGATCGAAGTCCTCATCAGTTGATCCTTTTTTATTATTTCACCCACGCTGTGGGGTGTTACACAACCAGAAAACGGTTTTGTGAGACCAGGTTCTGGTTTTTCATGGATAAACTTGCTTCTTGATTCAGGCCCTTTATGTGTTTGTTGTTGTGGCCCCTTTAGGTTTTTCACACACACCCCAGCCCACTGTGGGACAGTCTCCCCTCTCATCCCTTCATCTTCCTGCTGATGGTGTTGTAACTCTGACGCTTTGATAGCTTTAATACTTCCCCTCATTTTCTGTGGCCTGCCTGGCTCTGCGACACACTCCTTTACTGTAAACGCCGTCTGAGCTCGGAAAATGTCTCAGAATAAAAAAGGAAAACCTGGATCCACGCCGCCTTACTTACCCTGCAGTAACCTCCCTCCCTCATGCCCTCCCTTCTGCCCCTTCCTCCCCCCTGCACCACCTTCATTTCCTCAAGGTGTGCCTCTGTCAACAAACCTTCAGGTCGCAATTACTGAGAATGAACTTTGCGACTGTGCGAGTGTGTTTGTCTGTGACATAGGAGAGAACCGATGAAGAACAACTTTTTCCTTTCTGTCCTCTTTTCTGTGTACCGATGTGGGAACTTTTAAGTCCTAGTTCATGAACTGTGACCCTTGACCAGGCGCTTATTCAGTTCCTTACGGTGGCGGTGTCAAGGGAGAAGCTCCTCCCTCCCCATGTCTACTCACAGTCAACGTTTTATTTATGGACCTCTGCACTTTTGGCTGTGATGACTTCAGTAGGCTACTTAAGTAGTTACCTAAAACTGTATTTTTAAGGATTTTATACAATATTTACATGCAATACAATATAATATTTTTGTTTGCCAACCTTTCTGTTATTTAATTGTCTTTATTTTGGCATGTGATGTCATTATTCACAAACAAACATGCCTGTTGAGACTATTTTTGGCATGAGATGTTGTTATGGGGGATGTTCCTCCTATGTTTGTTTTTTTTTTTTTCTTTTGACAGCTGAACACCAAGAAGCAGGTGTAGGAAAATGATTGCTGAATGAGCTGAACTTTGTTTTGTCCCTCTGCTTTGAATACTGGATGAGAGGGAGAGGACCTGAGATGTTCACACTTTTAGTTCCTGGAAATAGAAGAAGAAAAACATATTCTTTTCCGGTATCATATCTGGTTTTCATTTTTGTCTTATTCATAGGAGTCTGTACACAAACCGAACATGTCATTGTTGATTTGATTGTGTTAGAGGTAACTTGATTCTGAAGAAATGTGTCAAAGACAGAGTTGCAAAGTGAGAGAAGCTGTTCTGGGGATCTTTATTTTATTTTTACTCGCATATTGACCGTTTATTTTAGTTCTCGAACAGTAAATCACAAAGGTAATTTACTGCAACTCCCAAACTGCATTGCTGCAAGATTCATCCAAACTATAAACGTAAAATTTGAACCATTTCCGGTTGAGCATTTTTGGTGCCTTGATGGTTTTAAGAGTACCGGTAATGGCAAATGCTACCATTTTTACTCTCATAGACTCTGATGACTTCCTATTTACATGAGCAGAGAATCGTGGGTAGTGTAGTGTTTAGAGGCGCCTGACAGGCCTTTCACTTTGCAGCCCTGTGAGGTGAGCTGCGACACATTTCAGCTAAGAATATATTATATATAATCTGTGTATGATACAGCAGAGGTAGATTATCTACTGTGTGGATCTTTAGCGGACAAAGACGAGAGCAAACGGTTCCTTAAAACGTGCGTGTGTGTGGGGAGGGGGTGTGCAGACCGGGTTTCCTGTGTCATTTGTGTCATAATGTGTCTGTGCAAAGGGGACAGCATTGCCTGTATTTATAAAAGTTAAATTTTTTCTAACTGATGTCAAAAGGGTGAGGGGGGGAGGGTGCTGAAATATGTTCCATGTATGTGGTCGAAGCAACGGCAGAACAAATGAACTGAATGGCAGAAGAACAATTTGGTATTTTTAAAAAGAAAAAAACTTGGCATTGCGATGCCACCATGTGGCCATATGATGCAAGTTGTTAACAAGGATGAAACGTTATTTTAATGTTATTTTTTATTTTGAAATCATATTATTAATAAAGTCATTAAGAACTGTTGCCCCTGTGTGTCCAGTCATTGACCGCTGTGTGACCCGGTGAAGAGTTCATGGGAAGTTCATGTTGTGGTCAGCGCAGTCTGTCGGGGTTAAAAGGACAAGCAGCAGGACTGGGGCGCCTATCGGCACAGGAAAAGTCTGACCACCAAAGCTCATGGAACTATTTTCTCTCAGTTTATAGTAGAGTGTGTGTGTGTGTGACCTTTAGTTTATAGAGTAGATCAACCTGATGTGGCAGTCTGGAATAAATTTGGGAAAATTTGTGTCTATGTGAACATTTTAATTAACACTTGATCATTTTTTAAATTCCTCTTGCATCACATTTTGATTTTTTTTATTTAAAAAGAAATTGAGGAAAACTGACTTTTTTCTTTTTTAGACTAAACTAATGACTGCGAAGTGAATTTTACAAAAAAAAAAAAAATCCACTTCAAAAGAACAAGGTCTTGCTGCTTTGTAAAGAGGAGGTGATCTGGATGACAGTTTCTACTCATTTTTCTTTTAGGCTTTTGTTTCCAGCAAACTTCTGACTTAAGCCAGTCCCTCTGACATCTGCTCAGTGAACCAGCAGAAACAGGATGTTGAACCCAAAGTGTCTTTAATTGTATTATTTTCCAGCAGCATGTCGGAGTATTTTTCCACCAATAACTCCTGTTAGGTTTCTGTCTCTGCAGAGCCAAGAGAAGTTTAATGTTCAGCCTTTTTAAATAATAACATGAAACCATTTTTATATGTTGTCACCCTGAAACTGATAAAAGGAGAAAATCTGCTAAATAAAAAGGGGTTACTGACATGAAATTTGTTGTAGGAGACGATTGACGTGTTACAAGAAATACTAACATAAATGCATATAACCATCTGAACAAATGTACATATGAGAATGTGCAAAGAAATAAACAGTGCAGAAGTTAAGTAAATAAATAGAGTTGTAAGGTGTGGTTAACGATTATTTTTGGGGGGGGGGGGGATGAGAATGAGGAAGCTGCTCCGCTGCAGCTGGAAACTTCCTGTGCTACGTGTTTTATTTTATTTATTTTTTTTTATGGATCTCGGCCTCCTCCCAGAGGGAAGGATTAGCCAGTCACCTTATGCTTCTGGAGGTAAACAGTTTTGCAGCCAGTCACCTTCTCTGTAGATCAGAAGACACACCGGAGCCTCATTTTGTCCTTGACAGTGGTAACGGGGTGCCAGACGGAGATGGATGAGGAGAGGTTGGACTCGATGATGGTTGTGTAGAAGTGTTCCAGAAAAAAAGACCTACTCACATACTTTGTAATAATGTTTTATTCTGGATCTGATCACACAAATATTCACATTTCTGTCTGGCCTGCTTCATGCCGTCTCTGCTGTATCTTTAAACACAGAATCTGTTAACAGCTCTTAAGGTTCAAGTAATCCAGTTTGTGTCTGGGGTCTCAAACTGTTTGATACAAACATTTCAGCAGCACAGTATATACATTAAATGTGTAATAACCGTTGATGAAGCACAACTCATCTTCAGAAAATCATCTCATTTTTTCATTAGAAGTGAGTTTAATGGGTTACATCAGGCAGATGCTGCTGCAGAAACTGGATCGCTGTCATGTCCTTCATTTAGCTGTGTAACAAATCTGTTTTATTTAACCTTAGCTAAGTTTGGAGAACAATAACCACAACGTTATCCTTTCATTAGCCACTGTTTGAATGATGCACATACCTACAATATGATTATAACTGCATGTAAAGATCAGCTGCTTTGGAGTGCAATAACTTCTCTTAGACATTTGATCAGATTAAACATTCTCAAAGAGGCCAAAGAAGGATATTAATATTAGAACTTCAACATATGTACATTTCACTGTGTTTATAAGTGAAATAAATTTATGTGAGAGCTTTTAACAGAATGTACGAGAACAAAATATTTACAATAATCCACAATTTAGAGCAATAAATGAGTCGGCAAGATTTAAAAATCAAGACAAGTTGACTAAAAAAATACAGAACACATCAGATATGGCTCCATGTTTTAGATTTTGAGATTCCTTTAAGAACAGGTGTAGAATTTGTCTGACTTTTTAAACACATGTGCAAAAAGAAGTTTTTTAAATTAATCATAGAAACAGAAAATGTATGTAAACAGTTTGTTTCAAGTGTCTCCATAAAACGTTTCTTCGTTTGATTCTTTTGGTAAAAACAAACTTTGGCAAAACAAAAGTAAATAAAACGCCTTTAAAACATGCTGTGTTTTGGATTCTGTGTTTTTAGCTCAAGTATTTCAGTACGTTTTTACATTTAGCTTGCTGCTGATACTTCATTTTGTTTCTCCCAGAGATACAAATAAATAGCTGAATTCAACCGTATAACAAACCGAAAGTCATAAAGCTTTTTACAGTGGTTTCCTCTGTTCTTGTCTGTTTAACAATCACATGACAGAACTTAAGGCAAAATATTATAAAACAGCAACATGACATCAGGAGACGTGCTGATGGGTCGGAGTGTGTCTGCGAGTGCAACAAGGTCAAAGGTCACCGTGGGTGGAGCAGCATTTATTTAGGAGGCAGTGGGTTGTTTGGGGTCGTCGGGGTCGGGGGCTCTTTGTAAAAGTTGTCAATCTGCTCCTTGTACATCTTCAGCACCACGGGCCGTTTCAGTTTCATGGTTGGACCTGAGGGATGGAAAAGTTAGACGTATTCATTTAGCTGCAGTTTGTCTATTCATCAAATCAAAACAAAGATACTAAAGACTCACAGTCAACCACAAAACTAAAAGCATATCTGTTAATTGTTCTAACAGTTGAATGAGGAGGGAGGTCTGTAGATGAGCAGACTTCTGCAGCTCAATATATTTTTAATCTCTAAATTATATATTTTTGCCAAATATCTATAACTTGGCTTGGTTGCTTTTATGCATTTTCAGCCATTTATTTTAGCTTTAAAGACACTGAGACACTTCTGATCTATGTCCTGATTATTTATACAAAGTGGCTTTTGATAGATCAGTACATTGTAAACAGTCAAAAAAGAAAATGGAAATAGCCCTTTTATGATAAGCATCTACATAAAAGGCATGCTATGTAGTTTTGGCTTGTCTTTTAGCACCCCCTAGTGTCTGTTTTAAGTCACTGTTGTAAATATGTTAGCATTGTCGTTGCTCAGAAACATCTAAATCTAACTGTTGAAATGTCTCCTCAGCCTTCATTGCTTTCTATTGGAGCGGTGCATCACTCATTCAAAGAAATCAGCTGTGATCAAGCAGGGAGAGATCGAAAAAATGCTGGAATCAAGAGCTAAAAACACTCCGATGCTAGCATAGCAGCTAGCCACATTGCTAGCCTATCTCTCGCAAGATACATGACTTTGGGAGACTTCAGGGGCACCGGACCAGAGACTCAGAAGTTGCAAACGTGGTATTCTGGACACAAGCAGCAGATGGGGCTGGGTGACTTTTCATTAACCCTGTAAGTGTAATAGGTCATGTTAACACATACTGGCTTAAAAAAAAGATTTTAAAATATGAAAAAGTTACTTAGTGTGCCTTTAATAATAATAATCTCTAACTGCATGTTGTGTCTCCAGATTATTTCCTCAGCTGGTAGGCATTCGATTTAACTCTACAATCACAGTTTCTTAAATTACTACATGAAGATGCAGCACTACTCTGTAGGAACTGAACCAGAGTTTGAATGATGAAATAAGTTCTAACATATATTTTTTAGCACATCCTGTATTTGTGTTTCACTGACCCAGCTCTCCTCCACCGATTGAGAAGTCCCGATCCAGAATGAGCCACTTCTGAATGCGCTGGGCGTTGGAAGTTGCCTTATCGTTAACTCTGTTGATTCCCTCCTGGATGGCAGCTTGGACTGCGCGGTCTTGTCCTCCTGAGATCTCAGAGACGAGTGTGGCGTTGCTGCCCACCTTCCTGCAGAACTCCACGGCTTCTGGCAGCAGCTCGTCCTCGGGGTTGCCCGTCTCTGCATTAACTTGGCACTGCAGGGAAAAATTATTCAAACACTTGTGTCCACTGTTTTCCACCTTTAAACTATTTTTTTCCAGTGCTGCTTCAATGATAAAATTTAGTGTCAGCCTGCAAACAAGGCCATGCACCACTAGATGGCAGTGTTGGACCATAGATATCTGAGACCGAAAGCTCCCGTTTGCTAATCTCCTTTTGCCATCAGTCATGATAGCTACTGACTCTTTCTGAGATTAGACAGAAAAGATCTTGATTTATCTTGTGTCAAGGATACACTTCCTCTGTTATCTACACATTTACAGTTTGACTGCATGATTACACATCCTGATTGAAGGAGATGAGAAAAAAACATCTAAATTTTCACCTTGATGGTGAGCAGCATGGACAGAAATTTCCTCTTGTCTCCAATCAGCATGGCATTGCTAATGAGAGGCACAGCCTCCTTCACTGCATCCTCAATGGGGACAGGAGGGACGTTCTCACCTCCAGCTGTGATGATCAGCTCTGCAGACACGCAGGGTAAACAATGGATTATTTGGTCACATTCTAAAAAGATTTAATAGGACTAAATGAGGTACAAAAAAAAAGAAATACCTTTAATTCTCCCAGTGATGTAGAGGAATCCCTTCTCATCATGCTTGCCCAGGTCACCTGAGTGCAGCCAGCCGTCTTTATCTAGAGCCTCCTCCGTCTTGTCAGGCATGTTTAGGTAACCCATGAAGACATGGCGACCCCAGAAGCAGATTTCACCATTTCCCTCTTCATCGGGGTTGTGCAGCCTTGTTTTACATCCTGGGATCTCTTTACCACAACTACAAAAAAAGAAACCCCAAAAATTAAAGTTGATGTCTTGATCGGAGGAAAATCCTGCATCACAAACTGGAGAATAAAGAAACAAGCACCTGGTGAGTTTAAAGGCCTCAGAGTGGGAGATGGTGTGAGGTCCGGAGCTCTCGCTCATGCCATACAGTTCATAAAGAGGAATATTAAGGCTGAGGAAGAACTCCAGGGTGTCTTTGGTGATGGGGGCGGCGCCTGTAAAGCACTTGTTGCAGCGGTCCAAACCCAGAGCCTTCTGCACCTTCTTGAAGACGAGCTTTTTGGCTATGTGGTAGCTGAACGGAGCACGACCAGATGCAGAGTTTCTGAAGGAAAAATGTTAGCATTAATGTGATGAAACAAAAACACTAAAACTAGAACTAGAATTATTCTAACTGCAGCAGTTTAACATATAAGAGAAGTACAGACAAAACGTAGCACTTCAGTAAAAAGACAAAAGAACTGAAACAGGAACTCTCCATCCTCTAATGAAGTGATTTAATGTAGCTTGACTATCGTAACAGATACATACTGGTTCATCCTGGTCAGATTAGTCTGTAGACCAACATCTTTGGCCCAAGCAGCCACTTTTCTGCGCACAGTTGAAGACTTTGCTCCAATAGATTTCATCTTCTCCTGCATCTTCTCCCAGACACGAGGGACGCCCAAAAAGGCTGTGGGACGAGCTTCCTTTAAAGTGTTCACCAGGGAACCCTAACAAAACAAAGTAAAATACTTTTTTACTAAGTATTTCTTACAAAATCAATCAGAAAACAGAATAAATTACTTTTATGAACAAGATATCCTGATAAAACTTTGGAAAAATGACATTTATGTAACAATTAAATGTCACCTTCCTGTTAATCTGACACAATTAACAACGCAGCTTGGTTTAACTGTTCAATTAAATATGTTTTTATTAAATAAAATCCTATAGAAAAAAAAGACAGTCCTTGAAAGAAAACAGCTGAGCGTCTCTATCGTATTTGACCATGAAGATAAAGTGACACCATCCAGAAGGTGCAGATGACCAGTGAAGATTTGAGATAACTTTATTTTAATGATATGATGATGGTACTATGTTTTACTACATTTTTGGTCCAACCCGAAAAAACAAACATTAAATTTGACCTTTGAGTTTAAATGTTCTCTGTCACAGAACAAGCACACAAGACACTATGAGCACTGTAAACATAGAACAGCTGTACAGGATCATAAAGGACAAGTGTTTATTTAGTGTCGCCACAGGGTTGATTGTTCTCCAGTGTGCAGAAGCAGCTGCTCACCTTCAGGGCATCTGGCTGAGCGAAGTAGGTCATCCCTCCGATCCTCATGATGATCCAGATGTCCACCATCTGAGCTGCGATGTGGCTCAGCGGCAGGTAGCTGACCACCACCTCCTGGTTCTGAGTGGCGTCGGTGAGATCTAAATGCCGAACGGTGGAGAGTGCGGTCCAGGTTAACTGAGCAGAAAGAGATGGAAGCACAGGACTCAGGATGAGTTTTACCTGTAACTGTTTCATCTTCATACGCAAACTTGAGCACAGACTTAGCACAGTGGTAAAGGTATTATTTACCTATGTAAAATGATCAATATGGAACTGTAAAGTTAAACTTTAGATTTTAAATCCAACTTAGAAAAGTACTGAGCTGGATCATTTTAACACTTTAAGACCAATTTAAGACCTAAAAAATGTTATGAAAACACACTAAATTCTAAGAGTTTTAGAAGGAAAATGAATGTTCACTTTAACACCTCAAATATCTTCATGATAAAAACTCTGCAATATTTAATTTTCAGGTTTAAGAGTATACACATAGATAAATAAAATAAGATAAACACTAGAATTACAAAGTAAATATAAACGTCCACCCATCTATTACCAGGTGAGAGGCGGGGGACACCATGGACAGGTCTCCAGTCCATCACAGAATAATATAAATGTGCTTGACTTGAATGGGTTACTGAGTTAAAGGCTTGATGGAGCTGACTGTCTTGAATTGAATGAGCACTGCAGTCTTTTTACATCCTTCAGATGCTGATTGTTTGTAGAAACCTTCCTAGACACTCTGCTGTCAGAGTCAGGCACTAACATGTGTCAGTTCATGATTGGATCTGAAAGCGTACGTTATCGTGGCTCAGCATGACTCCCTTGGGCTGGCCGGTGGTCCCTGAGGTGTAGATGAGTGTGCAGCACTGAGTGGGCTTCTGGCTGGAGATGACGGCATCAAGAGGTCCGTCGGGCTCGTCACATCCAAGTGCCATGAACTCTTCCCACTTAAGTACACAAAGAATTTTAAAAACATTTAGATTATTGTAATTTAAGCAGTTCATTTTATTGCTTCCTGCACACAAGGTGTGTCCGTACCGAGTACAGATTTGGTCTCTTCTCATTTAGTGCATCTTTGTACTGGACAATAGCTTTCAAGTGAGGCAGCTTGTCTTCAATCTGGAAACAAAAAGAATCAAATTTGATCAGTTTATGTGAAATTTTAGTTGGATGCTTTAATCCAAATAAGCTGAAAAGAAAGGAACATAAATGTGCAAATTACTTGATCACCTGGAAAATATTTAAACATTTGGAGGTTGAGAATCATACCAGCAACTCCTAATTGAGCTACAACCACCACTAAAGTTGTTTAAAACAATATAACATGAAATTAAACTGTTTATGGGGTTAAACAATTTGTTTTTGACTAGTTAGTTAGTTCACACATCACACTAATTCTGTTTACATCCTGAAAAAGTACAAAGACATTTTTCATTTTTAAGCCAAGTAAAAGAACTTCAGTTACCACAATGCACTGCACAAAAATACTGAAGATTATTTTAAAAATTCAACAGCTTCAAGAGCAGCTTCTAAAACCACAAATGACTACTATAAATGGATGGAATCATATCCTTTATGTTAGGTAAAATAAAGAAATGTGTGTGCTGATTTGTTATTCAAATTATTTTATATTATATTAGTAAAATAAATAAACAAACCTACATACTAAACCAACTTTGCTGACTCTAATGCATCTCTGAAAAAAATAGATCTTCCTTACTTATACAGATACAAATTTATGGCAAAAAAACAAACATTTTTGTTAATAAAATAAGAATGATTGAAACTACCCCAAAATATCTGTGTATTTACTCATTGCACAAACCTCATAAAGTGAGATAACGTTCTCACCACCAATGTTTGATGGTAAAAAGGCCTTTTAAACAAAAATAGAGTAATATTGTGATTATTTGAAGAAATTATCAAAGTCTTTATCATACAGTAATGATAACAGAGGCACCAGCCAACGTCAGAGGACCAGTTCAAGCCAGACGGTCGTGTCATTGAAAGGACATTCTGACCTCGACTGCAGAATGTGGTAAAAACACATCATCTGATCTTATTTGACTTTCGCGGTCCAAGGGTTCACATCCAGTCCTTCTCATCTCACCTGAAGAATTTTCTGCAGCTGTTTGTGGTTCTCCACCACAATGATGTTGGCTTTGCTGTTTTCTGCTACATACTGACACGCCTCGGGAGAGTTGGTGGTGTAGATGCCCACAGCAAAACCACTGCAGGAGACAAAGAGGTCGAACTTAGCAGACTCCATTCATCACACGTCAGCCAATCACATCGATGGGCCAGCATCATAAACACCTCACTGAAACACCTCAAATCCATCAAGTGAACACACCTACTAGTGATTCTCATTACAACTGGTTGAACAGGCTCACATTCCTTTAGTGATGTGTGGGAGTTTCTAGAAACATCTCTTTTATCTTTGCACACATATGAAACCACGACGTACTGATCTGTGATCACAATATTAACCTGAGGAACTCTTATAGGTCTTATGCAGAGACTAAATGATTGAACTGCTTCAAAGCTGCATTTGTGGTTAAAGTCTAAATAAATAAACGTGCATAGTGACGCTCCACCACTGCAGAACAGCAGCTTCATGTTTGGCAAACTGCTTTAATCAATCAGACGATCAATAAGGCATATTTCAGATCTCGGAGTGCATCATGCAGGAATGGTGGACATGCAAATATAAACACTGATGCACATGAAGGGATGAATGAAACTCTTGAGTGGGAGAACACTGAGCCCTTCATTGGAAGTCGAGTAGTAAAAACACTCACCCTGCCAAAATGGCTCCGATGTCAGTGATGAACCACTCAGCTGAGTTGAACCCAAGGATTCCAACACCGTGATATCGCTGCAGACCAAGCTGAGGAGAGAGAAACACTGCTTCAGCTACAAATAATAGAACAAGAAAAAGTTCAGAACTTAACTCTGATAGTTATCAGCCTTTCCTTTAATGTGATTTTATTCTATTTCATTTTTGTTAGGAGCATCAAAGTATCCTAGGGCAAGTTACTTTCCTTTCCTTTTGTGTGGCAAAAAGTTTGTTCTTAATCCTGAAACAAATGGAGGCTTTTTAACCTGCCAGCAGCACATGATGATCCACAGAAAGACCAGTGTTTGATATCATGACAGCAGGAACAACATGATAGAGTCAAATGTGCCCGAAACCAAAGAAATGCGAACCGATCTCTAAATTAAAAACAGTGATGAGCCATTTAAATGATTGATAAAGTCGCTGGATAAAATCTAATGAGGCTCGGCGGATTAATCTGGTGACTGAAGAGCGATTAAGATAATTAAAACATCTAATCTCAATGAGATTAAACGTCCTAAAACACAAAATAGTCTCAAGTTCATGGACGTCAGGCTGAGATAGCTGGTGTGAACAGAGAACAATGTGAGTATATCTACAGTTTGAGTGTCAATGTGCATTAATAGAAGCAAGCTTCCTTACTGATTAACAAGATACACACAAAACCTTTAAATCTGCCTCAACAGAACCCTCAAATAACTCCTGTGAAAAAGCAACACTTGTATTTATCTAAAAAATGTGAGATTTTGTTAAAGAGACTGAACAAATAATTTCAGTTCATTAAACACTACTAAAGGAACATTATCCACATCTTTAAAATGGATTCATCTGTAGATATTAGTATTAGAGCTCTGTAGTTTCAACAAATACAGTAAAAAAACACGTTAAAGAAGAAAATATTCCTCCTTAAAGAGATTATGATTAAAAAAAGTGAACACTACCTTTAGGAAGCTCTTGGCGGCGGTGCGACAGGCCTCGTAGTATTCTTTGTAGTTGAGGGTTTTTTGCTGCTCACCCTCTTTCCATCTCAAAGCGGTGTAGTCACCAAAACGCTCCACAGCTGATGTGAATATCTGGTTTACGGTCAAAGGGGTCTCAGCAGCCACACCAGAGTCACCCATCCTGAGTTTCACCTCTCCTTCGCGTTGCGTCGTGCACAGACGGAGCGCTGCTGACGACGGCACAGGCAGCGAGTCGGGGCGCTGGGCGTTCACTGAAAGATGTGAAGAAGATAAGCAGACGCATGATCAAATTTTTTTATTTTTCTCCAATGATCTTCTTGTGAACACCACAAATGCATCCTGTCGGGGTTTTGGTGGTGCATTCATACTTAAAAACTTTAAAAACTCTAAAACAAAATTAATAAAGAATGAATCATTCCTCCTCCCAACTGTTTTCTTAATTTAAAGTTACTCCTGTGGCCATTCAGGTTCAGAAACTACACTTACTTCTGTTTAAACCCTTAAAACTTAGTCAGATCATGTCCTTTTCTCTTTACGCCAAAATGAGTATAAACAAGTTAGGAGTAAAACTCAAACCAAACCCAGAAAGGTGGTTTAATGATTGATCAAGGAAACTCAGGTTGGGATTTTACAATAAGACAGATGGCTTAGCTGACAAAAGGATGTTTTAAGTATAAACTGGTGTCACATGGTGGGTGTATGACCAATGGGACGGGTGTTTATCAGTGTTATGACTGCCAGGATAGGGAACAGTTTTCTCCTGGAAAACACTACTGAGAATTTTGGATTTAAAAACCATGTTGTTAGTGAATATTAGCTTGAATCGTAGATAAAAGGAACCACTTTCACATTTTCAACTGATAATATGAAATAAAGACCTTCTGTCTGTGACAAAAACAGGAAAGAATGTTGAGTTTATGGGAAGGAAAGAGGAAGTAGAGTTTGTTCTGCCAAAGAATGTGGAGTGATTCTGCTTCCTCTGGAAAAACATTCAGCCACGAGTGCTGACCTCAGCAACAGGACTGAACACAGAATCCTGAATCAGGCCTAAAAGTCTGTTTGTAAACTAATTATAAGTTTAAATCCGGCGGCTCCACCCTCAGACAGAACAAACACGTGGCAGATTTTCTTCAGGCCTTACCCTGCGCTGCGTTGGAGCTCTGGGTGTTGCTGGTCACTGCATCATGGGAGGTCTCCTCCTCTTTCTCTCCTGTGGACTCCTCCTCTGAAGACTCGCTAAAGGACAGGAAGAGATTAAATCTTAGTGGATTTCCAAAAGGGACTGTGATCTGTGGCATCCTGAGGGGAAACCAGGAGAGAGTTGTGACACTGGTCTGAGTCATGTTGGGGAATCGGAGGCATTCGTCAACCCATTTCAGCTACAGGTCTTACAAATTTCACAATAACTAAATAACAGTCCAGGAACATTATTTGAGCAACCACTGGGGATTGAAGCTGAAATACTTGTTATCTATTTGCCTGTTCTGATTTGCCTAATAGTCAAATCTAAAACAAAAGCACAAGCTAGTTCTGACTAAGCCACTAATAGGCCAAAAACCTCAATAGAGTCAAAAAATGTGTGAGCAGCTCAAGTGACCTAGAAGCCTTCAGAGATGTTTGTAACACGAGCAGCAGGTTTGTGTTGACATACTTTGCTGTGTCCACAGTGATGTCATCAAGGGATGCTGCACTATCTCCTGCACCACAGGACTGCAGGAAGCCACCTGGCTGAGGAGGCTCTATCACCACGGCTTCAGACATGGTGGTAGGCTCGCAGGCGGTCACTGAAAGAGACGAATGAATCGCTAATGAGCTTTAATTCACAAAGAGAAATCAAGGAAACGAAAACTGGTGAAGACGGGAAGAGAAGACACCTGAACTGGAGGGTAAAATAAGAATTTCACAGCACAAATTAAATTAAAATCTCTCATTTCAATTTAAAGGTTTTTTTATTCTCCCTATTCAAAATAATTTGTTGTGATGTTGTTGTGTTAAAATTCTTCTTTTTGCAAAAACTGTTTTCATTTGGCTTCCAATCATTTTCTGTCATAATATCACCTCATAACAACAGCTGAAATTCACAAACCAACAAAAATAATAAATCAAACATAAACCTTTAGAGAGCCACCTTTATCGTATGGTTGCTTTTGCTTAATTAAAAAAACAAATCATCTTAAAGTGATGAAACCTGAATCCTAGCTGTACAGTTAAACCGCCAACACTGCCGTGTGACAGCCAGCTAACATCTCAGTGTTGCTGCAGCAGGGTCACATGTTTGTGTTTAACCTTCATCAGACATTTAGAAATGGTCTAAAATCATAAATAACACAGATAGCAGCATGGTGACTGACGTGTGAATGATTAAAGAAAAGCAGGAACTGTGATAGTTGAGGAAGTTGGCTAACGGTTAAATATCACCTGCCTGTGCGCTTGAAATTACAGTATGTGAAGCATTTAGAGAACGAGGTGGAAAGTAAGAGGTAGAGATTGATTCTACTTTATGTTACACTATTTCTATGTTTGTGTTTTTCCAGGAACAATCTTTACATCGTCACGGGAACTACGACTAACACTTCTGAACAATAAACAGTCACTCCCCCCAAACATGGTTAAATCCAGCATGCCCACATCCCTCGTTCAGCTCTGTGTTTTCCAGGTTGGGACCCCGCCTCTTGTCCTTATCACTGTTTTGACCTGTTTATTTAAGGGGGCTGACAACACATACCAGCAGCTTTGTGTGCTTGTTGTGGCACGAGCTCATCATAGCTCCCCTGTCAGGAATAATTAGTCCTGGTGGAGAGAAACGGGCTCTGGAGAGGTCAAAAAGCAGGAATACAAATATGTTCCACCGGCATGAGTCTGACTCAAATATGCCAAAAATAAATCTTCCAATGTATGCAACCAAAAACAGGTTAAATGGAAATTTGTCAGGTAGAAGTGTGTCTGGAGTTTATATAGAGGTTAAGTGTCACAGATACTCTCAGAGAGTCTGCTTTAGTCCTTTGAGACCTTTCTGGAAGCATGACCACTTCCTATAAACGCAACCAGAGATTTTGTCGGGACACAGCTGTAGGTGGACATGGGTGGAGGCCAGCATGTGGGGGACAAACCTCAAATAACCCCCACCCTCTCTTCTCCTTTATCCTAGTCTTTGTTATGGTCTAGGATGACGGGGTAGTGGGGCGTGATAGACATCTCAAAGAAAAGGTTCTTTAGTCACTTATAAACCTGAAAGTATAAAATCTTTAGGGTGAATACAGACCGTGAATGTGCCCTAAGGTTACTTCTTACTTCCTCCATTAAAACACTGGATCCTTTTCAAAGCATGAGTCGACATCACGTAATCCTATCATCTTTGGGATCACACATAAATGCCTGAGATTCCTCCTTTCATTTCACCTTGAAGCACCAGCCCCTGCTTCTTATCAGATAGCAAAAAAAATGTCTTACAGCAACAGTCTCTGGTCACCTTGAAAAGATTGATGCTGTGAGACATTTATGTTTACCACAGTCTATCTAACGATGAAATCCCCTGCCTGCTGCAGTGAAATATCACTTTCTGTTCTGTAACTTCTATTTTTTCCCAGACCTGTGCTTCCCCAACATCAACATTGGGATATATGGGAGTTTCCCATCAAACTGATCTTCTAAAGCACCAAAAAGAACAACAAATTACTCTTTTTGTCTATAAAGTATCAAGAAATACAATCACACAGCTCACAGATTGACTGACAAGCTAAAGGGATTTTCTTCTTTTTTATAAACAAAACGTAACGGAGTCCCATCACATCTTCCAAGAGGTCAAATCTTAGCTAGTAGTTGAACATGTTTTGGTGTAAAAATGACAGAAAGAGGCAATTTAGCATATTTTACAGTCTGATTTCATTGCACAGAAAAGCCAGTGCAAAAATGAATCATCTGTTAGAGTTAGTAACACTGTATGACCTGACACCAGTGTAAAAACACTGCAGTCATACAATCAGAGGAGGATTATGACGATGGACGATAATCTGGCATAGCAACAGCTGTTCCATTCAAAAAGGGAAACGCTGCAACAGCTGAGAGGGTAACAACGCCGAAATCTATTGTGTTTATGGCTGATTATTAAATAGGGAGCACAATGTGTCTTCATAATAAAACCATCATAAATTAATCGGTCTGCATACGTGTGTAAAACGTATATACTGAACCCGATGCCTGGCATGATCTGAATCTTCAGGCTGCTGCAGCCAGAGTGTCATCTTTACTGCATCTTTATTATAAAATGATCAATTTTATCATTTGCAAATTTTTGTAAGCCTTTCCTTTAAATAAGACTGATCTGTTCTAGAGTTAAAGGGCATTAGCAAAGTGAAACTTGCAATTTTACAGAAATCTGCAGGCTGGGCTACACCCATTTACCAAGGAATGAGGTGTACGTGTGCTGGCTGTGAAATATTTCAGATGTTCTTCAAATCAGATATAACGTTATTACAGATGAACAGATTTACAGATTAATTTTCATCAGTAAAATTAGGATCAGAATCAACTTAATGAATTAAAGTATAATATAAAACCTAATGATTTTCTTCATCCTAAGCTTTTTAAAGTCTAATGATCCATAAAAAAGCATGTGTGTGGTTTTCTTAGACGTGATTACAAAATAGTTTCTCACAAAACCTGATAGTGATAGCTTCAACATAAAGGCACTTCCTCCATACACCTCTTTAAAATGTAAATTCAGCTGTGATACTCACATTTCATTGTTTGGAAAATAATATGTATCTTGAGCTGTTGTTGAGTGGAATTGCCTCCCTTTGGCTGTTTTCTCTTTCTAAAAATGCTCTGGTTATAGATGGCCGCAAAACACACAAATACTCCAACCGATCACTGTGTCTACAACATGAGGCAGGGTATCATTCATTTTCAAACACTATAGTAGCCGGCTCTGTTGGTACCTCCCTCTGAAAACCCCACCCAAACAGGCCTGCTGGCTTCTTCCAGTCACCTCCTCCTCACTCTCATCCTAAGCCATTCTGATTGGCTGAAACGTCTCACACCACAAGACTCACTTTCCACATAAGGGCATGTCAACCAAATGTAGAAGGTGGGGGAAGTTGCTGTGAGGAAGCTCTCTTGACAGATGATGCTATGAAACTCAAGCCCAGCCCCCAGGAGAGGAACACCGCCAACATACACACAATGCAGATATGCTGGGGTTACTGTCGGACACGCAGCATGCAAGTGCAGCTGTGCTGGCTGAGCTTTATGATTATGAAGTTTTCCATTTGCACTCTGCAAATGCATCCTGTGACCCACATTATTAAAACCAATGCAGATCTTTATTCTCTTGCTTATTCTGAGCAATGTTTACAAATTTGAACCCACGAACTAAAAATCATAGCTGTCAGCTCAAACAAAACAAAGATGCCTGACAAGTCAATCCTGCACTTCAAGTTTTAGTTAAGTCGTGACCGGATAGACAAGGAAACAAAACAAAGGTAGTACCACTAGAGAGGAACCAAAATACAGGAATTAAAACAAATTAAAAATGCCATTCACAAAAAAAGTGTTTATAGTTGAATTGATGAAAACTAACTGCATAAGCAAATAAAACCTTCCTGTAAACGCCTCAGGACACCATTTATTTTAACACAAATTGCTGATCAGCTCTATATGTAAATACGTTGCTATTTATACAATACAGAATTTGCAACTCACAAACACACACAGTACAAGATGTTCTATCTTTAAGGCCTGATTTCTCCTAAACCTAGCCTAACCTCATAGGCCAAGTTTTAAAAAAGGAAGTGGTAAGAAATGATGATATTTATGAGCATGCACTTTGATAATAAAAAAGTCCACATATGCACAAGTGAATTTTCTACTATGTAGAAATGTTCATTAATGTGGTTTACTTTTAAAAGCTCAGTCTTTAAATAAGTTATGTGCACTGATGCTCATATGACCTGTCAAATGTGTGTGATCACTGTAAAAGGACAAGTCTCAGCCAATCAGCATGTGAGAGGAAGAGAGAGAGATCCACCACACCACTGCATCATGTGACACCCAGAAGACGGCTGATTCAGTGTACCCTAACCACTGACAGGATGTGTTTAGTGCTGATGCACCCTGAACTGTGTTTGTTGTTGTTGGTCACTGACATCCTCTCCTCCATCCCACACCCTGCAAACACGTATCTAAAAATATGTTTCAAAGTACGTAGAAATAGTTTAACATGTATATTTTTACAGTTCCCTAGTATGCCAGCCAATAGAAAAAGCAACAGCTATTGAGTGTTCAATTTCAAATCATTATTGATTACCGGTATATCAAATTTACTGCTGCTAACCAGCATTTTGACAGTTATCCTAGAAATGAATTTACAATGAATATTGTTAAAATTTCCAGGCTCATATTCTACTGCCTCGTGGTAATCCAAAAGCTACATATAAACAGCAAAATGTGTATGTGAAAGAAGTTCATAGACAGGTAACCATAAGCACTGCGGTTACATTCTTTTCTGTATGTGGTTTAGAATGTTGCTTCTCCCAGTTTTAAACTTGGACCTGTTAAACCAGCAAATCTTCAGCCGACCTGCTAGTGCAGAGGAAAAACACTGTCACAGTGCTGCGTGCTGTTTTTCTTAATTATCTAAGAGTTACATATACAGTAATATTTGAATCATTTAAATGTACTTGTGCATTTAGCAGAATTAACACTGCAGTAAGAAGGAATAATGTTGCTAATTGGTGCTGAAAAATGTTATTAAAACTGTTAAAGTTGAATATTTTTGTTATTATTTAAAACTAAAAACACTAATGAATAATTATAAAGATTCCCATGAGCACAATTATTGCAACCGTTTTTTTAATCTATATTTATTTTTATATGTATCTTTGTATGCCATCATCACCCACAAAGCATGAATATATTTTTTTTTACAGTTACAGGCTATCATTTACATGTAAAAACAGAGTTTTGCAGAGAACTTCACCAGAATCCTAGACCAGAAATGGAAGCGCAAAGGCTCGTGGGAGTTGTAGTACTTTCATGGAAACTAATAACGCGTCAACGTTCAGAGTAATACGAAGAAATATCCATATGTAACATCTTCAGAGCAAATAAGAAAACTAATTTACCTTAGTCTGCTGGCAGGAATGTAGAGAAACGGGCTTTATGATAGCACAAATTCAGTTTGAATTAGCTTAAAAGTTAGCTTGCTGTTGGCCTAGCTATTTAAGAGGCGATTACATGGTTACATGGGTGGAAACAACTGTGTGCTGTGTTGAGATGAGTCTCGGATATTAAACATGAATCAAAACATAAAACCAGGGAGTTGAATCATTCGCGGAATTTCAAAAACAACAGCGATATAAAACCATATCTTTACCTCTCTCCTCTCAATTAAACGATTAAAATAAAACTGAAAGTGCAGAAGAATTCGATCATAATGTAATAAATAGTGAGATTTAGATTCCTTACCGCAAAAAGAAGCTCTTTGAAAGTGACTGCCTTGACTGTAACTAAAGGAAAGCAGAACTGCTGCTAATATTAAGCTGACCTGCAGGTTCTGTCAAATTTACAGCCCTAACACTCCCACTTAACTCAGAATGGATGACCTGAACTGAACAAAGGTGATCTGAACAAAGGTTTTTAATTATTGAATCATATGGAAACAAGCTTAAAATATGTCAAATATAATTTTAATTAAGATGAAGATAGCATTAGGACGATTTTGATATTAGTACTGTATAATTTTGATCTATTTATTGTTTTATCACAATTCTTGCGTTTTTTATTTGAAGAAAAAAGATTAGTATCATTTGTTGTAAAAATCTTTTTAATATATTAAAAACTAAAGCAAGTAAGATGAAAAAGTAATATAAATATAAACATAAACAAAAAACAAAGTAATATAACACAACCGAAAATGTAATACTAAAAATAATTTGTTAAAAACTGCACATATATCTTAAAACCCCTTTTCCGCTTGTAACTATCAATCAAAACGCTCTGGTAGAGATAGTAAACTGACAACCTGTTGTCATTAAATAAGTTTATGCTGCCATCTTGTGGTAGAATCTAGTAACTACATGGCAAAATAAAAAAATTTAATAAAAATAATAATCTAACAATTTATGCATGTCAACTAAAATATTCAACTAAGATATAAGTTATCATGCAGTAAGATTTAAAAAAAAAAGTTTTTACATTTGGTAGAATCAATATCGGGCAGCCATAAATGTATTAAATCCGTGTATCATTCGTTCTTTCCATTTTCAATTGAAAACCAATAATAAAAAAAAACATGATTTATTTTTTGTTTTTGCGGATTGTCTTGTGTTTCATGTTTTCAATTCTAGTCTCAGATCAAAAATACAAAGTGTAAAAAGAACGAATTTGATTATTTCATTGCTCAAGTTTACTTTACCAGGTGTTACATTGATATGAGTCCCCCGTCTAGATGTGTTCCCCCCCATGTCTATGGTTCCCCCACCAGCGCAGCAGGGCGCGCTCTTTGCTATCGTCTTCAGAACTGTATCTTATGGAAAGCGGTTTTGGCTTTCCATAGTATCTGACACACAGCCGTCAGGATAAGTTCCCCCTTATAAGTAGAAAGTAAAACGGAAAAGGGTAACCTCATAAATCAAGGTAGTTATGTTTGAAAACAACTAGCTAAAGAAGTGAGGTGTATTTAGCAAGGATGGTAGAGCAAAGCAGTGAACTATCTTGTGACTGTTTGGTCTTTGGCTTCCACTGCTGCTCATAAACACTCGCCCTCTTGTGGCGATTTACTGACATTACAACATTATTAATATACAGAAGGTTTTGTTGGACAAATGACACAAATGATCAAATAATAAATTACAATAATTGACTCCAATGTTATTCCATGATATGATCAATTTAATACAAATAAAATCACTCCAAATTTGAAAAGATCTTTAATTTTAAATAAAGTATTAGATATTTGGAGGCAATATTATGATTTATTCAAACATTAGACAAAATAAATTATCATCTTGTTTTAAAGTTGGTTTTGGGCGAAGGTTAAGCTCACATTAAATGACAGCTGACCTGTTCAAGTGAAGACAAATGCCAGAAGCAGTGAAAATCTTGTGATTATATGATCTTTGGCTTCTGCTTTCACCGGACAGCTGCCACCCTCTTGTGGTGATTTAGTGACAATACAACAAACTTCAAACTAATCTTTTCTTACAATCAGATGTTGCCCTCTTGTGGCAAAAGAATGACATTACAACAAACTTTGAAATGGGCTTTTCTTACAATCAGATGTTGCCCTCTTGTGGCGATTTAGCGACATTACAACAACCTTTGAAATAGGCTTTTCTTACAATTGGATGTTGCCCTCTTGTGGCGAAATAGTGACATTACAATAATCTTCAAAATAGGCTTTTCTTACAACCACAGAGAAGTTAAACTGTATTTTAGCACTGACCACAGTATAAAGAAGTTTGTCATCCTCTTGGGGCAATAAGGTGAAATAATAATTTTCTCAGTTTTAACTATTTATCAACTATACTTAGGAATGTTAAAATACTGCAGTTGTTAAAGAAATGGTAAACATCGTGTTTATTTTTCAAGGTTTTTTCGCTAGAAGTGCTCTAAATAATGTTTGTTGTACTTTCACTTAATGGCCACAAAAGGATGAGAGCTGTCTTGTTCTGTCTTTAGTGCTAAATTCACCTACCTCAGTTTGTTGTTCTGCTACTGTATTTAAAATTAAAGATCTTTTCAAATTTAAAGTGATTTAGTGTGTATTAAATTGAATATCAGGTGGAATAACATTGAAGTGAATTATAATATATATTTTCTTTATTAAATTATTTGATCATTTGTGTTATTTATCCAACAGAACGTGCAGTAAATTAATAATGTTGTAATGTCAGTATACCGCCACAAGCGGGCGAGTGTTTGTCAGCAGAAGCAGAAACCAAAGACCAAAAAGTCACAAGATAGTTCACTGCTTTGTACTACCATCCTTGCTAAATACACCTCACTAACTAAGCTAGTTGTTTTCAAGCGTTACTGTCATGATTCATAATGCGCTTTTTTAAAATCATTTTCCGTTTTATTTTCTACTTTTATACAGGGGGAACTTATTCTGACAGCTGTGTGAACTGGTGGGGGAACACATCTAGACGGGGGAACTCAATAATGTAACACCTGGTAAAGTAAACCTGAGCAATGAAATATTAAAATCAAATTCGTTCTTAAAATTCCTTCTGCCCCTTTTTTCCACCTCGTATTTTTGATCCGAGACTAAAATTGGAAGCATGAAAAAAAAAACAAGATCTTTTTTGTTGTTTCGTATTGGTTTCAAAAACAAATTAATAAAATTAATTCACTTTATTTTTTATTATTAATTATCAATTGAAAATGGAAAGAACGAATGATACACGAATTGAATAACTTTAGAATTGTTAAATTAATTTCTGCGTTGAACATGTCCCATTTCGACAGCACTCCCTATTGGAAATATTGGAAATAACAGCCAAATCTAACTGGGCGGAACGTAATCGCATTGGCCCCTCCCTTCAATAGTGAGGGCCGTGACGTAGCCTTTGGAGGGTAGCAACAGTTGCCTCGAGACCCTGTGGCGCTATAGTGACTGTAGCCGTGGAGACAGTTACTTACCAACGGGCGCAACACTCAGCAACAGCAGCAGCAGCAGCATCTGGAAGTCACCGAGCGAGTGGGAGAGAGGGCTGAACTTTTCTCAAAGCAAAGGTGAATATATTTATTGCATAATTTATAAACTGATTTATTCTAAATATTCAGAGGAAAAATAATATTTGGGTGCGTTTTGGCCATTCACAACACAACTTCTTTCTCTTCTGGCGTCAGCCCCCAACATTTCTCTTCCTTTAACAGGCGACAACCTTTTTCACATAATGTCCGCCAGGGATTTATTCCCACTTCTTCCACAGACAGTTTGCTTCCAAACCGCGCCGATATTACTCTGTTACACACGTTGCAACGCTGTTTAAGTGTGTAAGAAGACGTGAAGGCACTTCCAGCTCACCAATCCCAGCTGAACGGATGGACTGGTACACTGGCTTCCCCCAGTCGAGGACAGCTAATGCTAATTTGGCAGCAGCCATGAGTGCAAGTTCGCGTGTGAGTTTGTGAGGCGTTGTTAGAAGCTGCTCTGCCTGTCTTGTTGGCTCACAACATCCGGGTTAAACTTTAGTTTTGTTGTTAAAACCGTGTTCAAACAGGTGGAAATGTAGTAGTAGTTGTTTAGAACCGCTGATTCTGATGCTTTTAACAACGTGTGCTTCACGCAACCCAGAACTCGGCACACATTAATACTAAGAAGGGCTTTTTAAAGCGTTTTTTTTTTCAAGTTTTACCTGAAAATAAGTTAGAAATTACGCTATAGAGCTCTAATGCATTTAAACCCTTCATTTATTTGGTCTTTCAGAAGTAAAACATCCGGTTCATCTGAAGTTACATAAAGCAATCTCCGTTTATCAAATCAGATAACGTCAGGTATCAGGTTGGAACAAGTTGCTGATTTACAAAGTTATGTAGTGATCTAAATAATATCAGTAACTTTAATAACAGGATATGTTACAGCTAGGTGGTGCTACTGGATGATGGTTTGATACATATTTCTCTGTCTTGTGTTGAAAGTGGTGTTTTCTGTCATTTTAGAGCTACAGTTGCCTCATACCCATGTGTGTTTTACATTAAGTAGAGATATTAGGTGAATAATTTGTTCTTTGCCTGATTTTCACATGTTCTATATACTCAAATGATCAGCTTTACCTATGTTATATTTATTGAAGTGATCCAAAAGCAGATTGTTTGTCAGTGAGCAGGTTGTTCTAGTGTCATTGTTCAAGTGGTTAGTCTAATTAATGCTTCTGTTTGATCATCATATCAGGCTCTGCCACAGCTGTAAAAAGAATCAAAGGATGAAGTAGACCCCTGTGATTTTAAGTTAACCTTTTTATTAGTTTTACTGTTAATCAGTGTCTCTTTTCCAGTACATTGTATGTCTTTTTTTCCTTCAGGATTTTCATCTTTTTAGCCCAGGGGATATATTAATTCTAAGGATCCTCTTAGACATTCATCAGGTCATTCATACTGTGTACCACTGAAGCAAAAGGAAGACTCTTTTCATCATAAGTGTCTTAATCAAATACCATTTGTATTCATATATTTTGTTCATCTTGTACAGGTAAAGAGCCAACAGATTTAGAAGAATTAATAATGAAACCCCATATCTGTTGTCTTATAGGTGAAAAGTGGTCATAAATAGGGTTTCATCACATTAAATGTGTACATTTCATTCTTTTAAAGTGTACAACAAAACACTTATTTTAAAATAGGAAACTAATTAGTCAGACATTCTTTACAGCAACAATAACAGTAATAAAAATATGATTCTGTTGAAACTGCAAGCTCCACCAGTCTCATCTCCCACTTTGAGCATTAACGCTGTTATGTTTACATGGCAACTTGTTCTACAAATACACAGAAGTCATGGAAAGAAAGGGGTTAGAAAGGGCCAGGGAGGAACGTGTTATTCTTTTAAAAGTCAGAGTTTTGATTGGGTTATCTTCCTCTCTGTGGTTGGAATGCATCTCTCTTATTCATATAGGCATGGCAGAAGGAAGAGGTTTGTGGAAAATAGCTGATAGAACAGAACGGATTATTGGGAATGCTGCTCTGAAGGAGGTAGATGAATGTATTTTAGCACTAGTAATGACAACTGATAACCATGCTAATTGGTGATTTACAGAAAAACTATTTCCGTTGACTTGTTTCTCTGTTTTAATCTTCTTCTATATTTGTTATATTTCTGTTATTTCTGTTGAATGTTTATGAAATAGATGTATGTCCAGATCAGCTATCAATAGGACAGCTGCAGTGGTCTCCAGGGCAGTGGGTGACCTGACACAGCTTTTAGTCACATGTCTGTGTGTATGTGAACTTTAAGTGTGCAATGTTGGTGTTTGTGTGTGTTTGCTCGTGCTGAATTTAGCCAGCTTGACGAGGCCCACAGTTGGCCTGGGGAGAAGTCTGATATAGACACAAACCTGATCGCTGCCGTTTGATTTTGCTGTTGCTCTTTACAGGTGATCATATGCAGACAGGATAGCATTTACCTCCTGCTGCAAAAAGGGAGCTTTTTGGCTTTTTGTTCATGTCATTGTCTGATTTTGAAGACAGTTTTTAATGGTTCATCATCATGTAACTCCAGTCAGAGAATCACAGTGCAAAACAGGAAAGCTGAGAGTGAATTTGCCTCATGGGGCTTGTTAAGTGGAAATTAATAGTACCATTTATGCACATTAAATGTTACAGATTTGCAGTCTTCATAATTCATCGGTTCGTATTTTAAAGTGGTATCTTTTCAAAATAAAGCTGTTTTAGGTGTCCGTATGTATCTTGCATTAAGTTGTTCAACTGTAAAGATTTTGGAAACGATTGGTGGCTTCTGCTGCTAGGATACAAAGAAACAACTTTTGTCATACGCTATGAAGATGCAGCTGCTGATTTGCTCTCATGTGGTGGCAACAAGCTGAAACTTGTTGTGAAATGAAATGTTTTTCAGTCTGTCGCCTCTGCCTAAGTGTATGTGTCATCAGCAGCATTCCTAGCATTACACCTGTTTGTATCATAGCTACACAACTGGTAACTAATTTCCTGCCACAAACAGAAGACAAGCCAGTGACATTTGCATCACAATGACTCCCCCCCACCCCCCCCACCTCCTCTTACAGGGGTAGGAGCAGACCCCCATTCCTTCCTCACTTTTCTTTCTTTTGTGGAGTTTTAGGCTAGTTAAGAAGTGGTTGTTTAGTAACAAAAAAGCAAGTCTAGTTAGTGTAAAACCTACCAAATAATAACCACATCAGTGTTGCAGTGTTTTTAAAATATTTTTAAAGCTTAAAACAAACAAGTTTGGTAAGAAGCAGCTGCAGAGGATAAACAGCTCAAAGAAAAGGAGCGTAAAAGTGAATTTTCAGTTGTGCATCTAAGATGTATTTACAGGCAACATACCGGTAATTTATTATTATTTTTAGTATCCAAATTAACAGTATTCATCCTTCTCAATCAAGGGTCTTTTAATGATCTCACACTCTTCTCACCACAGTTTGTGGTGTACTCTGTAATCGCTGGTCTTGTAACACTTACACTTGTATCTTTTTCTTATAGAGCTCGGAATTCCAGTGTTGACAACAAGCTGAACTGATTATAGCTTTCAGTCATTTTTGTTTCACTAGAATGAGACATATGGCAGCTTAGCAGGGTGTGAGTTTGGTTTTAGGACCTAAACTTCTTTAAACTGTTTAGTTTCCCCCTGGAGAACTTAACATGTGACATATTTGATTCAGACCCCCCCCCCCCCCCCCCCCCTTTTTTTTTTTTTGTGAAACAAAGACAGACCTGGATTTCTTTAAAGTCTTTATGTTTGTTTAGGATTGTAGTTCGGCCTTCATATTGGAAATGTGGAATTAGTCATCAGCTGCTCATCCACACCTCTTTTTTTCCCCTTAATAAAAGTGCATGTAATCTGATCCAGAGGTTTACCTAGTTCTACTTATTGAGTTGACAGCAAGTGTTGTGATACTCTTCAGGATGGTCTCAAATGTTAGGATAAAAATTTAAAGGTTCTTTAAATGTGAGCTTATTTTTACAACCTAAAACGTTTAAAATCTAAAGACACAGACTCTGTGAATTCAATACACAAGAACAACTTATTGCTGAGTTGGAAGGCAACTTGATCTGCCTCAGATTTAAAGCATTGATGACTCATTGTCAAGCAGTGTCAAGTAGTGCCTTTGAAAGGATACTGTACTCACAGTATGCTGGTTCTCCGAGTCATATATTTGTGCAGTGAATGCTTCCCAAGAAACCAGACTCCTCAAGTGCAACATGACTCTTATCTCAGGTTTATCAGTCAAGATCAAGTCACTGAGCTGCCATCATCTGAGGTCATCTTTTCAAAACCTGTTTCCAAGGGAAAATTAAACTCCAAAGTCCACCTGTTGAAAATACTCCATGCACTCCTGTCTATGGTTTAAATGTTTATGCTATGCAGCTTTTTAAACATATATTTTTAAAATAAACAATTTTGCAGTAATTTTCACTCTGACTTTTCACACTTTGTGTGCAAAATGGATATGCAAGAACCACAACTTTTACTCCAAATTGTTTCATAAATTCCTCAAGCTGCCAAGATGCTTAAATTAAGTTTTTTTTTTTCTTCTTTGTGTCATCATCGCTGTGGCTTGAAACACAGCAGATAAGTAACAAGTAAGAGATGCCCACGCATCGGTATAGTCTGATTAGATTCCAGTTGTGACCATTCTTCCTCTTTTTGCCTCTCGTTTAATCTTGTTTTAGTTTAACACCAACTCTTTAAGTCTTCTGTCTGAAGAAATGAAATGTTAAGGGATGAGGGCTGGAGATGTGGGTGGGGGGCAATGGAAATTTGGAAGGGTTAGATGAGGTAGGGTGTTGGGGGAGGAGGTGGCTGGTGTAGAGCTTATAGGCGAACACACAATCTCCATGGCAACAGTTTGATCTTTCTCTCCGTGGCTGTCAGACTTGCAGTGCACACAGTGATGGAGTGGACAGGTTGTGCTGATGACCAGAGGTGGGGAGGGGAGGAGTATTCTTGGATCACAGACTGTGGTCGGTGCCTCTTTTCTCTGTCAACCCCCCCCAACTCTGCCATCTGCAGACCCCAAGAGCCGCTTTGATTGGATTAGCCATGAATTAATGAGACAGGCTTGAAGAACAGCCTCTGTGGTGGAAATCTCTCATCATATCTTAATTTGCTCTTTGTGTGAACATGTGTTGCTGTATGATCTTATAACTTACTAAAAGTCAAAGCTGTGTGTTTTCTTAAACCTAAAGATTGACATGTCATTTAAAAATATTAAAGTTGATTACAAAAATTCTTAAATAAGGATAAGTCCTAGCATAACCTGTTGCTGTTGTTAGTATAAATATGAATGAGAGACGGAGGATTATACCTTCTTAGTATGGATCACTTGTCCTGTTTGTTTAACAGCAACAGGTGTCACCTTATACATTATTTTATATTTCACTGAGTTGGAAGAACATTACTTTCCTCACACTGTTAGCAGTCTCATCTGCCCAGGAAACTTTGGAATGACTCATCTTGGTATTAGATGATTTCTTTTTAAATAACATTAGCGTAAGGAGACCGTCAAAAATAAAGTTGACTTCTTTGATAACTCAAATGTTCTTTTTTTAGTCAATCTTGCCACATGGCCAATATGAAGTCTGTACATTTTTTCATGGCTTCAAGACAAAAATAACTCTGCACCCAGCCCCCACCCTATGTCTGAAATTAATAGCTTACATAGTATTTATTGTTGTAAGTTTCTACTTAGCGTGAGATAGAGGAATCAGGTGGGGGATGGCATTGTTTGGTTTGGGAAGTATTCTGTTGGTTGCATAGCAACAGGCTCCTGGAAACGGGAGTGGACGGTGTTGCCACTAGCAACCGTTGTTGCTCTGCAAACAATGTGGGCTAGTGCAAACATGAGCCAAGACCGTGGGCTCCTGCTTTTAATTGAACATCTGTATGTGTTTTTCTCTGATTGAGTCCTGTTTCGGTTTGATACATCAGTGTCGGATGTTTGAATTTAGTCTTTAATGTTGATGCATTAGACTGTGGCATTAACCAACAGTTTGTGGTTGTTGAAAAGTTTTTTTTATTGTTTTTGTGAGACTTGTGAAATGCAGGTACTCCTCGAAAGGAGGCGTTGTTGTAATGTTGTAAAGTGCTCATCTGGGATTTGCTTACATGCAGCCTGGCTCTTAAATTTGACATGAAAATAGACTTGCGTAAGAAGTTGTCTTTATGTTGGAGGTAAAAAGGACTGGACCTTAACAGCAGACTATCCTGAGTATTGGTTTTGCAGCAGTGTGCTGCACCTCATGCTGGGTTCTACCTTTGTGCCTTTCTGAGCTGCTGGTGGGGAATTTGTATGGCTTTTAACCTTCCCCAAACACGGAGCAGAAAGACTCCTCTAAGTCCTCATTCACTTTCTTTCTTTTCTCCTCAAACTCAATGATTTGGCACACTTCACTCTACCTATTTAAACCAATGCTTATTGGATGAGAACATACAGGTCAATGCTGTTTTTGATCCTCTACCATCTCACAATACCACCCACTCATTAATGGCATAAAGAAGCCCTCAGACTGGTGTCTGGTGAAAATGAGAGATAAAAAGAAAAATGATGGGATTGTAATACATGTATTTATAACTCTGCTAACACTTCATACCCAAACTCCCAGCTTTTGAATGATGCTTGAAGATTACAGCAATCTAAATCTTCTCTTGTCTTTAGCGTTGTTCTGATAATGGACTTCACTGGCATTCACAACAAGAGTGGGCAGAAATATTTTTGATGGGAAATGAGAGAATTTACACCTATCATTGGGCTCTGTGATGATAAATGGTTTTAAAGTATTTTCAGAAGAAGACCCGATATGGACACACACTTATCAGGTATTTCAACACAGTCTCTTAGTCAGCAGAGCAATATCTTTGTGGCATGAATGGAAAAATGTACCATAAAGTGACACACCTTGATTTAGATTTACCACATAGTAATGCCCCCAAACTGCACTTTTTTATATTACTGCTTTAAAGCCTAAAACAATCTACAGCCTGGTTTAGAAAAGTTGGTTCACAGTACAAAGAGATTAGTTTTACATCAGTTATTAAATATTACATCTCACAACCTTTTTATACAGTGTTTTCTCGTGTTTTATAATTAGTCCCTATGAGCATTAGCCTGAGGACCCACTGTATGTCACGTTTGGATTCAGAACTTAAAGGGAACATGTTATAGACCCAAGTGACTTTTCCTGCAGCCCCTTGTTTAAACTACATGTTGCTCATCACTTCAGCCCACCCCCAACTGTGCTGTATCTCCCTCTCTCTTATTCAGATTCTCCTCCCCCTCCTCGCTTTGTGGCCGCGCTCGAGAGTTCCCGTGCAAGAGCCTTGTAAAGGGGGGGCAAGGAGATGTGGCGGTGGGGTGAGTCGCTGCGGTCGTCATGGATTCCTCACCATAGCAACCAACAAACGTTTACAAAGCATTGAGGAATTTCCTCATATCAGCTGGATTATTGAAGCCCTCAGAGACCAGCTCTCATTTGAAACCAACGCTGGATATCATCAAGACCTTAGCGGGGGCTGAAACCCCACTGCCATTTTTATCTTTTTTCCCCCCTTTCTTCTTGTAAAGGGTGGAAGTTGTGAAGTTGGCCTTGCAGTCCCATTCTCCTCTTGTTCATGACTTGCTCCTGCTCTTTCTTCTTTTGTCTTTTAAATAGAGCCTTTGTGTCGCTCCATTTTTAGCTTCCCTTTGCTATGCTGTGCACATTGTCCCCCAGTGGAAACAGAGTGGTGTTAGTGGGTTTGGTCCTCAGAAAGTAGTCCAGTCCAGTTGGTAATTTTAGCTTTTTCCTGTTGTAACTTAGCCATGTCTCTGTTCTGTCTGCATGTACTATGCAGACTGGGTCATTGATTAAAGCCAGAGGTGTCAACTCTTTGGTCTCTGAAAGTTTTGGTGACTCAGCTTGACTTGTTAAAGCTGGAAATCCCTTAGAGAAGAGTTAATGCTCAAGTGGCTCCATTAAAGAAGGGTTGTGAATGCATTTATTAGCACATATATGTGTATTTTACCTTGAAGTTCTTCTTTTTTATTTATTTATTGAATTGGTTTACTTGTAAAGATATTTCAGTTATTTGGTATATAATTTCCCTGGATTTCTTCTTGTTTTCCAGCATGCAGAACTCCGAGGGAGGCTCAGACACCACAGCTGGTGTAGCAGCTCTGCGGACGTCATCATCAGCCCAGGCTCCTGTGGTACAGCCAGTCCCAGCCTCACAGCAGGTAGAGAAACACCTTGATCTGCTGCTACTACAGTGACAGAACAAAGGCTTTGATTATTTTACTTTTCTATCTAATAGCTTTCAAGATGTTAATTACTTAAGTGAAGTTATTAAAATATATATCAGGATCTCGTTGCATTAGATTTGAACACTGTTTAGACAAAACGGAGTACAAGAAGTTCTCATCTCAGCAAAACTCATCTGCAGCTTACACCGCCACCTTCAGCTTTGTTTGGAGATGCATCTTGTATCTTTTCAAATTATTAAGCTCATGTTACATAATTTGTGAGAGGTTTGTGTGCAGTCCACTCCACATGGGCTGGACTTATACATCACATCATGTTCATCCCATCTTTCCTCACGTTTCCTGTGTCTCTGTTAATTCTTTCTAGTTTAGGTAAAAAGTAGAAACTACAGTAGATTCTTTAGAAAGCAGTCAAAACATCTAGTGTAATTAACACGTTTCACTACAGCCATGTTTTATGAGTTTCTGTGTATGTCATGCGTGGATGAATACATTTACTGTTTATTTTCCCCCCTAAATGTTAAAAGTTTATCATATTCTAATCAGGTTCTTTGATAAACACCTTTTCTGTGTGTCTGCTCATGTAGTTTAGACTCATGTGTTTGTGTGTGATTGAACATGCATACCTATGTAATTGAGTGATGTCTTGTATCCACACAGAGGGTGCTGGTTCAAGCCACAGGCTCAGCTCAGAAAGGAGGACAAGTAAAACAACTTTCAGTATCCAGGGCCCAACAGGCCCCTCAGCAGGTACACAGTACTGTGCATACCTGTTCAGTGCTCTTCCAAGAATATTTCACAACAAAGACGTATACCGGGTTTTATTTTCATAGTTTATTATATAACATAAAACTGCTTATATGCACAGTTTTATGTTAAAGATTATAGAGGTTAAAGGTCATAGAAGATTAGATGCTTAAACCTTTGGGTTTATACTACTGCTTTAATCTCACACCTGGACGCAAACTGTTTTTATTTGTTCTGTATTGAGGTTAAATTTCACACTAGGTTTGTTCTTTTACAGATAAAGGTTAAATATTTTAGGTAGTTAATATCTGGTTGTGACTTGAGCGACTCTTTTCTTCTAGACCAGTTAAGACTTGGCACAGCTCTAGAAGCCCCTCGTTTCTTGCCAAGAGGCGGTTCTTGGACTGTCAAATTACAAAGAACTCTTTCAAAATTAGACACTGTTTTTGAACCAGCACTGGAGCTTTCTTGTTTCAAATGTGGTGAGAGGCAACATGCTAGTTAGGCCCTCTGTCTCCGGAAAGCTACTGAAGTTGATTCTGATCTTCATCACTTTGTCAGAACCTTACTTTAATTTTCCTTTTGAAGAACAAGTTTCTTTTAAAAGCATTTGGAAGGCTATCTCTAGTTACATACTTAAATGTTAAAACACAGACAGGATAAATGCTGAGTATTAACTGTATGGTAGGATGTTTGAAGGTGTCAGGTGATGAGGGTTTTTGCTATCAGTCCTGGGTTTCAGTGTTCCATGGAGAGTTGAGTGGTGTTCCTGGGGGCTTGAACCAAATCCCAACAGTTCATGTGCTTTTCTCCATTTTAATTCTTCAGTATTTCATTCTTCACCAGTTGTTTGTTTACATCAGTTCAACCTCGTTTTGGGTGAACCACACGTCTGTTTCAGTTCATGTTAGAATCCATTCAGTTACAGTTTTACTGACTTTAGTAAGAAGTAAGTTTTAATCATTTATCCATCTAGTTTTGTTCCATATCATTTTTACGTTTTATGTATTCTTTTGTATAAAACTACCTTTTCTGACTTGCAGTATTTTCACGTCGTGCATGTTAACATCTGCATGTTTGCATGTTTTTCCTTATTCTCAGGTGGATTAACATTAAGCACTCCTTTATTTGTGCTGTTGATTCTTTGTGTATGCAGCAGGTGCAACATGTCTACCCATCCCAAGTCCAGTATGTAGGAGAAAGTGGAGAAGCTGTTTATACCAATGGAACTATGTAAGCATGGTGATAAAATGTCACACAACTAATTGTTTCACACACATGTAAAAAACCAAACATAAAAATGTAGACTGGTGGTAAGTTAATTTCTATTTAGAGTCTTAAGCTCAAAAATGGGGGGAAATAATCCACTTATATGAAACCTGTAAATGTCTTTAACCTTTTCAAACACATCACTGCTCCTAATATTTGGCTCTACTCTAATTGTCAGTAAGTGTTGTATGAAAAGCACAGATAAGACTTCCCAGACTACCTTTCTCATCATTTTAAATGTGTCACAAACAACAGTTTTATAAGTGGCTGTAATCATAGTGCCATTAAAGCTAATTGATGCCAAAATATTTTTTCCTTCTGCGGTTTGAAGATTTGATTTTACTCCAGCTAGAACAAATATTTTGAAGACAACAGTTACCGTAATTTCCGGGCTATAAGGCGCACCTGAATATAAGCCGCAGCAGCTAAATTTGGGGGAAATTGCAGATTTGTCCACACATAAGCCGCACCTAACTATAAGCCGCGGGTGTTTTAATGTTTAGTTACCATATGTATGTGTGTGTGGGAGGCCACTTAGAGGCTACTCTCACACCCACATACCTTTGTCTGTTTGTATGTGAATACGGTTGTTGTCTGCTCTGAGGACACAGCCTACTGTTCGTATGTAAATGTTTTACCACCTTGGGCAGCTACTGATTGCTGCTTGAACTGAGAGAAAGCCGAAGCAGCCCAACCGGTTCCAGCAGCACTAGCTGGCCTCACTGTTCCTTAATGTTTAATTACTCTATATATGAGTTCCTGCTACCACAGAGGGGATTGTTGGGACAGAGATGACTGTTTGGGAACTATTGTATCAAAAATAAGCAGCCTACCGTGTCATCGTCTTCCTCCTCCTGCGTACTAAAACCACCAAAATCCTCATCGTCAGTGTCAGAAATGAACAGGTCCAGAATCGCCTCCTCAGCCAGTCTCTCTCCTTTGTTGTCCCTCTAAAAACCAATAAAATCCTCTTCCTCTTCATCAGTTTCGGAGTAAAACAGCCTCCGAACGAGGGCTCCATAAGCTATTGCGTAATCCTCTAATATGGCCACGCGTCGCGTTTGTGCATGCGCACGTAATGAACGTGACTGCGAGGTAAACGCACGTACGTAAAACACGCAAAAGCTTTATGAATCGCGGTCACGTAAATTACGTGCGCATGCGCAAATGCGACACACGGCCATAGAAGTGGATTGCGCAATAGCTGATTGAGCCGTTCGGAGGCTGTTTGATTCAGACACTGACAAAGAGGAAGAGGATTTTATTGGTTTTCAGAGCGACAACAAAGGAGAGAGACTGGCTGATGAGGCGATTCTGGGCCTGTTCGTTTCTGACACTGACAAAGAGGATTTTGATGGTTTTAGCACGCAGGAGGAGGAAGACATAACAAGGTAGGCTGCTTATTTTGATACAGCAGTTCCCAAACAGTCATCTCTTACTCTCCATCATCATCACGCAGCAGTCCAGTTTTTCAAAACATACTTTGTTGTGCGCTGGTGCTTTGATAGCGCCCCCTTGGTAGCCGTTAGCTGAGCCACAGATAAGCCGCACCGTTGTTTAAGGCGCAGGGTCCAAAGCAAGGGAAAAAAGTAGCGGCTTATAGTCCGGAAATTACGGTATATTGCTGTCTGTGTGAACGTTATTGCATCATTTGTGTTGTATTTTTGTAGCTTTACTCAGATGCTCCTCTTCAGACAGATCACAACGCTTAAAATGCATCAGTTTACTTAAACTTTATTATATATAATGTAACTGTGCTTGCATGCTAATGACGGCGATCTCTCCCCAGCCGAACAGCCTACTCCTATAACCCTGAGAGTCAGCTGTATGGGCAGAGCAGTGGGGGGACCTACTTTGACTCTCAGGCTGGTGGAACTCATGTCACCACGGTGGTTTCCTCTGCCACTAGTGGCGTGCCTCCTCATGGCATGGTTGGCATTGCCATGGACGTGGGCAGTAGCCACATCATTTCCAGTGGCAGCACCTACCTGATCCATGGTGGAAGCATGGAGGGAAACCGCAACCACATATCACACTCATCACGCTCCTCCTCAGCTATGGTGAGCAACGTGCATCCTGCTGTTATTGTGGTAGGAAGAGTAGAAAGCTAGAAAAACAAAACAAAAAAACCTGTGAATGTGTGGTTTACACCTACAACCAGATCTGAATGGCTGTCATAGTCAGTCTCCAAACTGCTGCACAGTTATTATTTTTTTTAACCTTTTCCTGCTTACGGAGCTGCTGTACGGAGTTTAAATTATATTTTTTATAGTAATGGTCGTCACTACCTGCCTCTGACTGACAAACCAGTTTCCCAGGAACCTGCAACCTGAGTTGGGACCTTGTACCTTTGTATTAACACCCACAGTGAGCAGAGTGCTGCAAGGCCATGAGCCTGCAGAACCAGGACTTTCTTAAATTATTCAACACTGCCTTGTTTCTGAGGTTTTCACAGGCACTTGAGCGCCCTATGAAACAAAGAAACCCCTGGGGCTCATTACCATTTGGCCAAGAGCCCTCTGGAGCCTTCTTAAGGCTTGGAACACTGCCTGTTTCTTTTTCCTTTTCTTCTCTCGCGTTTGGCAGCAGAACCACATGTCTTTTTTTTTTTTTACTTTATTTTCTTCCACAGCTCCAAAGAATATCCCTGCTTTTATAATTCACTTTAGTTACTATCCAAACCTATTTTTTAAATCAAGTCATAGAAATAAATATTTACATTTTCAAATTGCTAAAATCTTAATAACTTACTTGATTTTCTTTTACAAATATTTTTAGAAGTTTGGCAGACTTTGGGATGATTGGCATTGTTGACCCTCTGTCCCAAATCTTGAGGTGACCTGTGCCCCTGTCTGTTGTTTCTATTTACATACTTTAGAGTGTCTGACCTCAAGCCTTCAGTGAGCAGCTTAACCCTATGAGTCCCTTGATTTGCATGCTTTTGTCAGCCAATAATAGATTTGGCTGCAACACTGACTGATTTTAATGGAAATGCAGAAATGTGGCTGCTCGCTAACAGTCTTATTTCCTTTATCTTTTTTCCCTGTGTTCTTATTCTTTGTCCTTATATCCCTGCTTATTTCTGTCCCCTTCCCTTTATTTCTATTTCTCCTCCCCTTCTATATCCTCTGTTTTTGTCTGTCTGCATGGTTCTTCTTTCTTTAGCTTGAAATGGCGATTGAAAACCTCCAAAAGTCTGAAGGAATTGCGAGTCACAAAAGCAGCCTGCTCAACAGCCATGTAAGTCAATAAGGAACTTTCTTTGGAGAGGAAATGGGAGAGAAAAAGGGAAAGCTGTGGCTGAACCTGTGGGCTCTGTGTTGTTTGTGCTCTACTGTCCACTGCTAGCTGTGCACTGTCCTACTCACATGCCTAATTGTTGTCTCGTTTTGTTATAAAAATGTTATTTTGATACTCTGCATGAACTAATGCTTTCTGGTTCCTCTCTTTTTAAGGAGACATACAGTATTATGGCCCCCTTTTTAACAAGTTGAGGTCTTAGTAAAACCTTTAGGTCAAATTACAGCAGATTTACTGAACTAAAACCTGTTTTAAGCTGTTATATTTGCGGTTGATATTTGGGGTTAGCAGGACACTTGATTCTGCTCCTCCCCTTTTATCCACAGAATGTTTGATTTTAGAAACATTTTACCCCAACCCTTGAAGAGAAAGCATCCTGTGTGACAGTTCACCACAGCACACTGAACACAGTTTTATTCTTTAGTACTTTCATTTTATTTTAGTTTGGATAGTTGCTGATAACTCTTTAAGGTGTAGTCTCATTATGAGGTTGTTAGCACTGCACAGCAGACACAGAGACCCCAATAACCTAAAAGCTAGTTAAGAAAATAAGTCACGTTTCTGTTGTAATATGTCAGAAATTAGCTGCATAAATCCTCTGCTTCACTGTTGATTTATTTAAGATTTTAGAAGCTAATTTACAGAACAGTTGCTCTATTTAACAAAAATTAACAATAACTTTATTTTTCCTTACATCAACCTCTGATATAGTGGTGCATTCAGTGAACAAAAATTAAAATTGTCATTTCTATTTTCATTTCTGTCCTTCAATTGAGAAAAAGTTTTGTCTTCCCCTTTCTGAGGTACAGTGAACACATCAAGATTGAGGTAAAGCTAGGAAAAGATAACAATGCTATTTTTTAATCACCAACCTTTCATAGCATATTTAGAACCCCTGACTGACTGAGAGATATTCATGATTTATTTTCCCAATTATATCTTCTCAAGTAGAGAAAATGTAATTTTCACAATATGTCTTCTTTCAGGATGTTGTCTTTTTCACACACACACACACACACTCACACTTACTGGTACTAGATTTTATTCCAGTGCATTTTTCTATTTTTACAAGACTTCATTCAATCAGTTCTAATACTAAGATATTCAAAGATATTTGCTTTTAGTTTAATCAGATTTTAATCACACAGATAAAACATCTAGATTAGTTTTCCTTCAACTTTTAATCTCCGTTCTCTCATATTTTAAACATTGTTCAGGTTGTGTTTAAGTCCCTTCTCATTCCTGAATGTGACTGTACTGTTACACTGAGCACATTGTTAACACCTTGCTGTATTTACGTGAAAGTTTTTATGAAAACTATGAGCTTTGCAGATGTTTGAATGTTTGCTTTAGTCAGCAGTTTCTAATACTGCAGTGACTTTGTGCATTAGCCAAGAAATCAAGACCTAAACAAACATGGCCTCAGGATGAATGCAGTGGTCTGTCTGGTGTCTAGAAACAGGAGGGTGTGTGATATCTGTCTTTTGATATGATAAACAGATTCACTGCTCCTCTCTTTTGTTGCTCAGGTGACTGTCACAGAGAGGTGTTTGCCCTCTGGGACTGACTGATGGTGCTACTGTATTTTTCTGTGTGTTTTTAGCTGCAGTGGCTGCTGGACAACTATGAGACGGCAGAGGGAGTTAGCCTGCCCCGCTGCTCGCTGTATAATCATTATCTGAGACACTGTCAAGAACAGAAACTGGATCCGGTCAACGCAGCCTCGTTCGGGAAGCTCATCCGCTCTGTCTTTATGGGCCTGAGGACCCGCCGCCTCGGAACCAGGTAGGAAGAGGTCACTGCCTGTGATTTATAGTGTTTCTGTAACTAAAAGAGTATGATGCTTGCTGGTAGAAAAGAGTAATAATAGTGATTACACTGATGGCGATGCCTCTTCTGAGTAGTTTTTGGCTTTTCTCTCGCTCTGTCCATCAGAGGCAATTCTAAGTATCATTACTATGGCATCCGGGTGAAGCCAGACTCACCCCTCAACCGGCTGCAGGAGGACACCCAGTATATGGCCATGAGGCAGCAGCCTGTCCACCAGAAACAGAGGTCAGAATTTTCTCTTTGTTTGTCATCCCTCTCTTTCAGTTTGTGTGTAAAGTTGTCTCACTTTCTCTCAGCAGTTTAACTTTTGTAATTTGTTCCTATTTATTTCTAAATATATGCTATTTGATGAGCTGTTGCAAAGTATTTTTTTAGAATAAATTAATGCCCCTTCTTTATTTAGATTAACTCTGAACATAAGTTGGTAAAACTCCACTTTTTGCTGTCAATAATCCAAACAACTAATAATGGAAGTAATGCTTGTTTACAAACAAGTAATTTTTATTTCATGTGCTTAGTTTGCTTTATTTTTTAAATATTTTTTGCAGTTTTTATAAAGCCATTTATTTTTACTCCTCTGATCCAATCAAATTTGAGTCTGAGTTTTGAACAATAAGCACTGTGGCTGCAGAACCTTTGCTGATAATATGATTACAAGACCTCAATTATACTTTTTATGCACTAATATCATTCCATATCTCAGACCTTTACACCTAGCTAACAGGCTTGTCTTACCCTCATTTTCTTGCACAGGTTCAAGCCTCTGCAGAAGGTGGATAGCATGTCTGACAGCTTGTGTGGGAGCTCTCAGCACTGCAGCAGCACCCCAGAGCAGTCGGTGGCAGCACAGAGCCAACACCACCAGCAGTATATTGGTAAAAACAGGAACTTCCCCCTAAACTTCCTTTTTTAATTGCCTTTGGTATTTTTACAATAAAATCACTGTTGAAAATCATATTTAGCGCTTTAATGAGTTGCTATGACTCCATCATGTTTTAAACATTAGTGATAAATGTCAGGCAGGTTCAGAGAAAAGGTTGTTTTCTTTATGTGACATACACTACATGTTCTACCATTATAGCTAATACAGTTCATTTTATGCGCTTGTTTTAGATCTTGTCTGGTTTGTGTGAGGTTGTGCAGGTGACATCCGTCTATATTTATTCATGCAGATACATCTCACTCCTTGCCTTCGTTTCCTTCTCCTGACCTGGGCTCCCAGCCTCTGCCTGAGCGCATCAGCATGAGCGATATCAAGAAGCTGCAAACACTCTACAGAGGCCACTGCGAGGTTAGTTCTGTTTCACAACTCTCTTTACGAGTAATTGAATTCATATTTGCATCTGGAGTTGTGGCTGATGTTTTAGTTATTTATTGTGTTCGGAGCTGCAGCAGAGCTCCTCACACTGCTCTTTTTTTCCAGGCTTCATTCAGTCTGTCACAGAAAATAAAAAGAATATAAACTTGGTCACATGTTGGCTGGTGCAAAAAAACTTTAAAGGTTAAAAGGTTAAAATACTGGCTACTAGACTAAACCTGGTAACGTTTTTTGAAGATATACTCTGTACAGCTCCTGACTTTGTGTTATATTTTATCATCTGTGAGGTTTGCACACAACGTTCGGATACGTGTTTACGGAAGTAGGTCTCCTTGGGGCCACTGCGTCATGTCCTTGTGCCGTTCAGCGGAGGCTTACAGCTGTTCTTTGTCATAAAGTAGTCCCAAGTATAAAATAGTACCTGTAATTCCTTCGTGTTACTTTTTATTTTCACTTGCAGTCAATATGTTTATTGAGGTCACTAGGCAGAATTAGTATCATTAGTATCACTTACAGAGTGAGTTTTAAGGACTTTTTTCTTACAATGCTAGTTGTTACCATTCACTTACAGTGTTTTACGCTAAGCTAATGCTAAAGGAGTACTGCTGGATCAGGAAAATGGCTGGGTTGTTTACAATTTGTTTTTTCCCCACTTATCTAACTATGAGGAATATGGCAATAGACAAAAAAATTACTTTCTGGTGGAATATCCCTTTAAGACAAAATGTAGAATAAATTTAAACAAACTGAATGCAGTATAAACGTGTGTTAAGCAACATTAATGATTCTTGAAATACACAATAGATTGAGATCATCTCTGTTTACTGTGAGAAATAAAGGGACAGCTGGACATTCCTTTGTAATGCCATAATGATGGCTTTATCTTAAAAAAGATTGTTGGGAAACCAAACGGCATCCGTCAACAGGTGTCCTGTTTCTAAACAGAAAATCTATGATGTAAGAAGATCCGAGTTCTGGAGAAATGCTGTATTTCACAACAGAGTTACAATCTGCTGAGCATAATTCAGTCCCTTGAAGTGACGGTAAATTTGAGCAAGCAGAGTTTGAAGCACTGGCATCGAGAGTAGAAACAATGCAGAACTTAAGAATTTGGGACTTTACAGCCAGGAGAGAAGCTGCGATTAAAGCAGCAAAGCTGTGGATTTATCATATTATCCCTGCCCTTCCCTTGTCCAGCTTCTCCACACTCCTTTTGTTCCAGCTGTCTTTTCATCTCCGTGCAGCTTTCAAGACATGCCAATTAACCTTTCAGCACGCTGTGTGGACATCTCGGTGTCTTTGTGGTGGGCTCCCCTCAGGCCTTTGTGTTGTCTTGTCTGTGGACAGGCACATGGGCTCCCGTCTTTGTCTGCCAACACATTTCTGTCACTCTCACAGCTCTCACTGCCTCAGCGTGTTTAACGATTATTCATTTCACTATTTTTGTCAGCACTGACCTGTTGGGACATTAGTCAGGAGTTTTTAGGTGTTATTTAAAGTTACAACTTTTTAAAACCTTTCATGTAGTTGTGAGTTTAGTTCTGAGTGGGTTGTTGTTTTGTGTCTATTATTTGAGCATGTATTTACGGGTGTCATGACAACAGCTGGTGTCAGAACAGACCTTCAGGCCTCATTAAAGTCATTTAAAAAATGATTAGATGTTTAATGAAACATGGAGGGTGATAAATCACTGTAAACCATCGGAGTTGTCGTGTGAATGCGGAGGTTTAGGCTGGGGAAGCTCTGCCGCAGGCTGCTGTTCGTTCTGTCTCTGACTCTGCATGTGAACACGTGTTATTTCTCTTCCACACGCTTTTTTTTTTTTAAACCATGTTGTTTTTCCTGTGTGGGCCCAAAAACTGTGAAGGCAAAATGTGCTTCTTTAGAGGACATGGGGAATTCTTCCTTTTGTTTTGGAGTTCTGTGTTTGACCTGTTGCTGGGGGCAACTGTAAACATGGTTGCCATGGTGACAGCCAGAGAGGAAGCAAAAACATATCATGTGATTGAAGCTTACGCTGCTGTGTAACAAGATCCAGCAGCAAGTGGTTGTCCTGCCAGATAGAGGAAGAGGAGAATCTCTGGCAACAGACTGAATTAGAGATTTACTGACGTGTTCAAACCAAAAGAAAGTGATTTATGACGAATCATTTCATCTGACAAACAAGGCTGTAAAAACTCAGGGTTTAGCATTTTCATGCACTTTTTCTTTTTTGTATTTAGAACTAGTTTATTATAGATTACCAGGTTGTCATCGCTTCATTTGTGTTAGATTTTATATAAATGTTCTGCCTTTTAAGAGGTTTGCATCCAAACAGGAAAGAAGTCTTGTCTTGGTTAGTTGAGGTTACTGAAAGTAGGCAAAGGCACACCAAAATGTAATATTTACAGACACTTAGAAAAGTGAGTGAAATGAGCAGAAAACCCGTGTGAGGCCTGTAGGATTCTCCTGCTGATGAATGTGCAGGGAGGTGTGTTTAAGCTGGCTCATCGTCTCACCAGGAGAAGACCCAGGGTGAGAGAGGCTGCCTGTAGAAACTTTGTTGTGTGTCTGGTTGCCATGGTTCAGCTCTGTATGTTTTGACTCCCTCCCCCTCATCCTCTTCCTCCCTCCCTCCCTCACTTCTCTTCTGCAGGCTACTTTGGATGTGGTGATGAATCTCCATTTCCACTATATTGAGAATCTCTGGCAGACCTTTTGGAATTCAACACCGCCACCTAGTGATGGGAGCACAGCCATCCCCAGCAGGTCAGATCACTCAGACAGGAAGAGTCTTCTGTGCAGCTGAAAGTTTAGTTTCACAAGAGATTTTTATTCTGTTCGTAGCGATGACGACGTGGAGCGTGTGATTCCCAGTGAGAAGCTGATCACGCTGTGTAAATATGAACCAGTCCGACTATGGATGAGGAGCTGTGATCACATCCTGTACCAGGCCCTGGTGGAGATCCTCATCCCTGATGTGCTGCGTCCTGTTCCCAGTCAGTATTAATGTTGGTTTGGTTGGATTTTAAATGGACACAAATTAGGCAAATGTTTTTCTGTACAAACCAGTTTATCAGCTGTCAGTGTCAGAATATAACCTCTACGCACCTCTAGACTGTCACATTCATGTATCTTATAATGGGCTCTTCATGATTTAGATTTTTTTCCAGTGTTATTCAGGTTGTTTTGTTTTTTCAGGTACTCTCACTCAGGCCATACGCAACTTTGCCAAGAGCCTGGAAGGCTGGCTGACCAACGCCATGAGCAGCTTCCCACAGGAGATTGTTCGCACCAAGGTAAAAAAACAAAAACAGTTCCAGAGTTTATTGTACTTTGTGAACATAATTTATTATATTTAATTAAAATATCGACTTGATTTAAAGACGTTTTCCTGGCTTCCTAGATAAAGTTCATGTTTGTAACTCAGAACTCTAATGTGTATATATACTTTTGCTCTTTCTTGTGATGTAGGTAGCGGTGGTCAGTGCGTTTGCCCAGACCTTGAGACGATACACCAGCCTGAACCATCTGGCCCAGGCAGCACGCGCCGTCCTCCAAAACACATCCCAGATCAACCAGATGCTCTCTGACCTCAACAGGGTGGACTTTGCTAACGTCCAGGTAAAGTCACCTCATGGCTTTCTGGTCATTTAAACAAAAAAAAAACTAAGCCCTGACGTAAAAGAGGCAGAAGTGCTTAATGTGTCAGCAGCTCCCAGTCTGTTGTGGTTTCCCTCTGGCTGAGTCTGCTGTGTCTAACAGGAGCAGGCTTCCTGGGTATGCCAGTGTGACGAGAGTGTGGTTCAGCGTCTGGAGCAGGACTTTAAGGTCACCCTGCAGCAACAAAGCTCCCTAGACCAGTGGGCCACCTGGCTGGATAACGTTGTCTCTCAGGTCCTGAAACCTCATCAAGGCAGCCCCAGTTTCCCCAAAGCTGCTCGCCAGTTTCTGCTAAAGTGGTCGTTTTACAGGTACGAGCATAATAATATGCACACTAACACCTGTGGGTTAGCATTTAATCTAAACCTGTTTCCCTCCTGTAGCTCAATGGTGATCAGAGATCTGACCCTGCGCAGTGCTGCTAGTTTTGGCTCCTTTCACTTGATCCGCCTGCTTTATGATGAGTACATGTTTTACCTGGTAGAACACCGTGTTGCTCAGGCCACTGGAGAAACTCCCATCGCTGTCATGGGAGAGGTGAGTGAGATAAGAAAACACACTGTCACAATCAGAACTCTAAATAAAGGTGAAATAATTAATACATTTTCCCTGAACACTTACAGTTCAGTGATCTGAGCTCCATGATGCCATCACTCATGGATAAAGGTAAGCTTTTCCCCTCAGGACTCTTCAGTTGACTCCAGGTTTTACATTCAGAACTCCTAAGTATCAATTACCTTATTAAAATATACTTATCAATGGTGTTTAAATAAAGTCGGACAGGACAGGGAATGCTCGTCTTTTTAATTGAACAATAACAGACTTAATTTTCTTTAACCATTCTCGATCTGTAATCATCTTTTCTTTTTTTTAACACCTGTCACTCTAATCAGTTTGACTTAGTTTGATTAATAAAGAACCTCTCTGCTCCACACTGTGCCACCAGATGCATCGTTTTCCGATGAGATGAGTAATTTGGGCAGCGATGCTGATGCGTCCAGAGGTCCAGCTGAGCCCGCTGTTAAGAGGGAGAGGATTGAAATGAGCCACCCTTTGCAGGAGATGTGAGTCCAGACTGAGCAGCATCTCCGTTAGAAGGTGGTTGTTGTGGGTCCTCCTTCTGCAGTGTGTGTGTGATGTAAATAGAGAAGAGTGTAGCATCATCAGCCCTCCCTCATTGGAGTTTATAATGATTTCTTTTTTAAGACTCATGGGGTTGTAACACAGATCTGATTGTTTGTCTTTGTTGGAACTGTGAATGACTTTGTGCAGTAGCTTCTTATTGGATGTATAACTCAGAGTGGTGGTGTGTGCTGTATGTGATTCCTCTTCTTTCAAATTTCATTTAGCCGTGCCATGGTGTCCTTTGAGTGCCTTAGATTTTTAACTTTAAAACCACCACTACAGATTGTCTACTTGTCCTTCAGCTGTGCCTCTACCGCAGTATGAATGTATCGTCTGCAAACCTCAAACATTCAAAGCACCTTTAACATCGATTAGGTGTTGGTGTGCTCTCCTTGTTGCCTCTTCAGCTTGTAGCAAACGCATGAAAAAAAGGTCAAAGAGAATAGGAACATGCAGCCTACAAACCCAAAGGACTTCCCCTTTTGTCGTTCTCACCAGCTCAGCCAAGAGTCTCCTCGGCGTCAGGCTGTAGGATCTCATGATGCGGCAGAAAGGCGGAACTTGGCTGTTAGATGTTTACCTCAATATTTCTACTCTGAGTGAAGTTTAGCTCAGATGACACGAGGCAGGTATTTTTTAAAATGCCACGGTTCTTTTTCGTATATTATTCCTGTTTCCCTTAAATGATCTCATAGCAGCTGCTAGAGAATCTGTAGATGTGAGGTGCTTTACTGGAACAACTCCAGATTAATCAACATAATGGAGACAGGATTCTAAATACACACAGAGCTTTGGACCTGTAAGCCAAAACCTTCAAACCTAAAAAGAATCCTTGTTGGCTTCTGAGTCACAACATGCTCCCTGACATCAGACCTTTGACCTCATGCTGTTACTCAGTTAGTCTTATATTCTGTGTGAATCAGATAGAATACTGTGTTATTTGGGAGATTTGTCAATAATAAATTATATATACATATATCTTTTTATGGTGTAGAGTGTGTGTGTGCTTCATGGCCTTTGCCTAATCATCTGATGCTGTACTCGTCTGGTCATGTATCAAATTAAAATGCTTTGATTTTTAACCAATTTAATTTGTTTTCAATCTCAGCTGTTAAATGTGTAAGATTTAGTAACTACAGCAGTGTCGCTGTCACAAGAAAAAGTCCTATTTATAAGAACTAATCTGATTTGAAGAACTTTGTGATTTGTTTGTTTTTGTTTTGTTTTTTTTTGCCCTTGGAAGATTTTGTTGTAGCAATGAGTTATTTAAGGCTTTTTGTAACTTGTGCCTGTCACAGTAATTTGCCTTAAAGTGCTTTGGAAAAAGTAATTTCTATGTGTACTTTGTAATGTTTTGTAAGACCGTTTAGATATTTTGGCGGAGGATTATTTTTTATTGAACTAGGTTCTTCTTACAAGTATACTGAACCATTATTTTTGTGTATTTTAAACCTGTTCTTGACTACACTTTAACTAGCCTAAGGACAGGTGACGGTCTGTAATAAACTGCATAGTTCAACTGTATTTTGTACTTGGTCACAATGTGTAATAAACTGTTGTGAACTTAAAGGTTTGAACACATTAATTTTTTAATCAAATAGATATCACAGAACCTCTATTTGGACCAAATGCCAGATGTACAAACTATTTTTATTTTCCTACAGTGGAACACGGCTCATTGATTTGTTAGATTGTTATAAAGATACAGTATTTACATCATTTAAATATCATGGTTTCCATGGTAACCCAGCTTCAGGCTGTAATATGATTCACTGTAATCGCACATTTTTTTCATTCCTCTAATTCACAAAGAGAAATCTAATTTAGTTCGCAGTCTCTTGATACAAAAGCACACAGAACACAACAGACAAGATTTAGTAGAAACAGTTTTCCTCCTGAAAATGTGACGAACCAAACGCACACATCTTAAATTAAGAGGAGGAGGAGAAAGATGTTGGTCCAAAAGCAGCAGGATTTTGTCAGAAGTAAGTGCACGCTGTCCAGGAGCTCCATCTTACCAAGAAGTACCTCTCAACCACAAAAAAGTGCAAAGTTCTCTGAATCTGCAGCGACGAGCCTTTCAGGAATCTGACGGTCCTCATCATGAATCACAAAGAGCAGCCTGCCATGTACTTCCCTGTTTAAGAAAATAAACAATACAGGTTTTAAAAAAAGGAAATACACCACTATAATAGCCAAAAAAATGCAATGATATGCAGTTTTTAAATCAATTAACCAAGTTTAAAACAACTACCATTTAAAGGTTCATGTGTTCTGTTTTAGCTGTCTACTTTGTTTCCTGGCAACTTTCACTAAGGCCACAAGACTGCAGCTTCTCCTGCGTCCTGCTAAGATTTATACACATAATGAGGTAATTAGTGTTTTTAACACATCTGTGTTGGTGGATTTGTCATTGTTAGGCACAGCCAGACTTAATTCCCCCATTTCCAGGTTTGATGTTGAGCTAAACTAATTGGCTGCAGTTTCACAAATAAAAAAAAATAAAGTGTGCATTCATGAAAATGGTGTTAAACCAACTGAGAAGGAAGACAAAACACATTAGAAAAAATTTATTAAGAAAACAAAGATGTTCCATTAGTGAGAATGAGTTTTAAAAAGGATTATTACTGGATTCATTTGCTTATATGTGAAAAATGTTTAAATATTTAATGAGCCATTTGTACACACATTTGTATCTTCTAAAAATGTATTTTAATCATGAATTTTGCTACTATAAATGTTCAATTCTGGTCTTCTCATTCACATTAAAGAATACTAAAGGAGTTCTCATGAGGATCATGAGTCTAAAATGACACCTTTAACAGCAGAATTTTTCCATTAAAAACTTATTTAAAATGTCTTGTTCTTATATTATAGACAGAAAAAAACTACTGAGAATGAACTTGGTAAGTTTTCTTTGCAACTTTTAATTGAGCTGCATTTGGTTTTCAGCATCACTCGTTACCACGAAATACAAACATCCTGGGAATAAACACGTGTTTATTTGTGTTTAATTCTATTACCTGCGGCGAATCTCTTTTTGACCAGTGACATGCGGTAGCGGCTGCCCACCAGCTCCACGTCCATGCCCAACAGCGAGGTCCCGGAGCCCACAAACTGAACAGCCAGGCTGGGTGGGGGGCCGCGGGGGGCCTCCAGGCACTGCCAGCTGGCACACAGGGTCCCTGAGCCTGACACAAATACACACAATGGTAACGCTGATAAAGATCACGGAAAGCAGAACTGGGTCATATGGAGAACAGTTTGAAACAAACAGATGTTTTATTCTTTTTGTGAAGTACTGGTCCTATTTAACCATGAGATCTCTTACAGGACTGCAGGGTAATTAATTAATCAGGAGGATTAAACCGACAAGGAGCCTCTGATGAAAAGAAAAGTCTATTTGACTCAATTATCTGAGTTCAGATAGCTTCTGCTATTCATTCATTTTAATATCACTGAGGTCATAAGACATTAGCAGCACTAAATCTGACACAAAGTGAAGTTTGAAAACTTCTGTTTGTCTGAACTAAGCTGACAAGCAGCTGTCACATTCAAATAATAATAAATCACCTTTAACATTCTGAGAAGCAAAAACCGTGGTGGCACGTCTTTTTGTATGACTCGTACATTTTTCCTTTTAGTTTCTCATGTTATAGGGTTCTGAACTTGACACAGAAGTAATGAAACTGAGAAGTAGCACAGATTTTGAAGATTTGATGCATATCAAATCAGAAGGTCAAAATGAAACAGCAGCAGAGGTCTGACCTTTACTGTGGTTGGTCGGGGAAAGGTTGGGGAGTTTCCACAGAAGCCGTCGTTCCTCAGCGTTCCTACACAAGCAGATACTAAGTTAGAAAAGCCTGACCTGGTTGGTAATCAACACAATGTCGTTTAAAGTCGACTTTTTTTTGTAAAACAGTGTTTTAGTCTCATGTTCCTCTAACAGAATATTATTCCTCTATTGAAAACAAATTCATCCTTATAAATATGACTCTAAGTTCAAGTGAGCAACGACCTCTTTAAAGTTTGTCCTATTATCTTTGTAAATAACCAGTCAACAGTTACAGGTTCAGTTATTTAAACTATAAACTTGTTTTTAGGTGTTCCTCCACACTAAAATTACATGTTTTATTTATGATTCTGTTTATTCAAATGGTCCTCTTAAATAACAGCTCAGTCTCTAAAGAACCCACTCATCATCCCTCCATCGCCGCTCACCAGGAGGCGGGCGGCTGGCACTGCAGGTCGGTGGCGTTGTGGTCCAAATGCAGCAGAACCTGGACAGCAGTGAGCTGGGTGGAGGGCGCGGTGGCAGGGCAGCAATGATAATCCAGTGACACTCGAGTCACCGTGCCGCTCCGCTGGCACTCAGCTGACAGCAGTAGAGGAGCTCGACCAGGATCCTGAGAAGACACCTGAGGAAACGAAGCAGAGAATGAGTCTCGAGGATGATGGATATGTAGTTAGTGGAAATCTTCCTAAATCCTGACCTGATACTTGAGCAGGCCGGCGTTGTAGTAGGATGCCTGGGGGTTGAGCTCGGCCTCTCTCTGCAGGTAGAGCTGCAGGGCCTGCATGTTGAACCAGAAGTCTCTGGTGTCCGGGTCACTCTGGGATGGATCACTGTGTGGACATGAACACAAAAACATGAGGAATCGACAGCAGAGCAGACATGTTGGTGACGTAAAGAGCAGTAAGCAGCTCACCTGTAGAGCAGCTTCTGATTGGGCAGGAAGTGATCGATCCTAGAGATGTTGACCAGCCTGAAACTGAGAACAGGAACGTTGGGATTGGCTGTGAAAATCCGAGTGATTCCTGCTGGGAAGGACATCGTTAGGTCCCCTGTGATCTTCACAAGACATCTAAGGAAGAAAAGCAAGTCAGAATCAATTACTTTGATTTACTAATAATCTTTAATCAAACAGCAGTAATGTGTTGCTTTATGAAATCACGCTAACCTGTTGTGCTGTCCACCTTTAAAGTAGGCGTTGATATATTCTGTTATTGCCGCTGCTACAGGCCACGCCTCCTGCGTGCTGAGTGAAATGGGACTAGGACCTCTGGACAGATGCACTGGGGACAACAAATATGGCAACTTTAAGACAAAACAAACAGTTTGCTAAATTTGAAGCCTCCATATGGCAGCTCCTAAGGAGGTGGTTGATGTTTTGGTTCAAATCGGTTTAGTTCCAGCTATGATGTCGTTTTGCTGCGTGTTGATGTAAAATTTGGCTTTAGCTCAAATGACCTTAATGACCTGACTTTAAGGTAAATCATGAAAATTAAGTGACTCAGAAAATTAATTTCCCTGAATGCTGACAACGTTTAACCTGAAGTGCAGAACTTTTACTTAGAAACAGATGTGGTTTGCTTTTTACATTTTTTTGAGACCCTTTTTAGGCTCAGTCCTCCTCATTACTGTGACTCTTTCTTATCAGTCCACTGTTTAGAGACCAGATTTAAAACTTAATAACCCTAGTTTAAATGTAAAATACTCTCATAAGAAAGCCTTTCTCTGCAGGTTCTGTGTCTTACATGGCCTCTGTAAGTGGTCCTGGTGTTGGTAGGGCAGCGGTGAGACTTGACCTGCTCTGGCAGGGCTGGATGCACGGTTCTGCAGCCCCCACTCACTGTCTCTGGTCTGAGGCACCCACTCGCTTGGGCTGGAGGAAGAGGAGGAGGTAAGAGAGGGGCTGGGCTCCGGCAGCGGAGAGGAACACAGTGACCTCGACTGAAACACAAGACCAAGAAGATATGAGGACAGCCGCCCCGATAACAAGTCTTTAATCAGAGGTTAGAAAACAGAGTGAGAGGTACTCACTCTCTCACAGCCGCTGAGTCGGCCTGAAGACCTCTTGGCCCGTGTTGATCTGTGAGGAGCAGCTGCTACAACCTCAGATGGGTCCGGTCTGTAGCTGTGTTTGGAGCCTTTAAGAGACACAAACAACAAAAAGCCACTCCACTCAGATCACAAACTATACTTCAAACAACAGAAGTTGCGTTCTGAGGAGCTGAAAACAGGATGTTGCCAAAACAAACTGGCAGCAAATGTGACGATGTTTTATGTGTCCTGATTAAACTAAGAGGTTTAACATGCTGCTGCTGTCCAAATATCTTCAAAGGAGATTTTCCTCTCTAGTGAAGCAGAACTGAACAAATCCCAGACAGTGTTGATCGCTTGTAGGCAGTCTGCCTCGCCACATCAGAGAATAAACACGTTTCTCTAATAATAACACTTAAGAAATTAGAACAAGTGATTAACAAAAGTTACTGTTCTGTAAACCTGAATGTCACATTTTTCATCTCCTAAGAAGAACTCCACAATGAACAATGTTTGACTGAATTTCCCAGAGAAATCTCAGTGCTGAAACTAAACCTAAATGATTTCTGAATAACTGTTAGTTATACCTCAGTTACATTTAAAAGCCTTTATGAAAATATATTGCTGTTTATTTTTTCTTGCTTTTTGTGGGCTAAACTGTTTTGTTTTGATTAAATCCTCTTTTTAAGAAACTGACAGGTGTCTTTATGAAGTTAGAGAGGAAAAGCAAAAGGTTGAAAGTGGTTGTGGGTCATTTCAGATCTGTGTGTGTGTTTTATTTTTAATATCTGCTGCACCTGTAGACGGTTATAAAAGAACAGAGAAGGAAATCAGTTTGTACCCTTGTGAGAGCTGATATTACAGGTTATCTGAGTGTTGAGATCCAGACAGTCCTCATCTTTGTCTGTGGAGAAACACAGATCTTCCTGGGGACCAGAATGCCTCGTGAGGGGAGGGGCGTTCCTGCGCGGTTCGCTCTCTGATGATCTCTGTTTTCTCCTCTCGCCTCCTTCAACTTTACCACCTCCTTCCTGTGATTTGGAGCCAACGGTCTCATTAAATGGGTTGTGGACAGAGTTCCAGTGCATCAGCTCCTTCTTCGGCTGAGCTGATGGTAAAGAGCTGGAAGTCACATCGATTCCCAGTCTACTGCTGGAGCTGGAGTGTGACGGCACCATCCCTGCTACTGCAACCAGCGACGACTGGTGCGTTGGACTGCCAATCATTGTGATGGCAAATGGGTCATCAGACGTAACTGGAGGCGGGAGGCTGCGGTCTCGCTTCCGGTCTCGTTTATTCTCTTTCTCTTTACGAGTGGAGGTGGAGGATGAGGAAGAGGGGATAGGGAGTGTCTTTGTGTCAGCAAGGGAAGAAGAAGAAAATGGGTCCCTGCGAACTTCCTTTCCCCTGACCTCCTGGGACTGGCGAGGAGGCGGGCGCATCCAGGCGTCAGACAGGTTTATCGTCTCATGGGTGATCGTCCTGTCAAAAGCAGCGAGGAAGGGGTCCTCAGGCGGAATGTGTTTGCAGTTCCAGACTGATGACTCTGCTTCAGGTGGGGGGAGGGACTGAGGGAAAGCAGGGAACCGTACAGATGAAGGGTCCACATCTGGGGGGGCGCGTGACGGACGTGATGAGACCACAGACCAGACATTGGAAGAATCTCCCTGTGAGTTTGAGCTACGTCCAGAGGAAGGCTCATGGAAAGCAGAGAAGAAGGGGTCCACAGGTCGGCCCAGTGTTTGTGTCTGTTCTTTATTCTGAGTCACAGGAGGCCAAGCTGCCCAACCTGCCAGCTCAGGAGAGGGCCCAAGGGGCTGATGGGAAGGCGAGTCCAAACCAGAGTCTTCAACGTTCTCCGGTGATGAGGAATCAGATGAGAAGGCAGCATCTAAAAAATATCAAAAGAGAAAGTCAGCTACAAATTCTAGAAGAGAACAAAACGAAATCCCATAAAAGTTTCAGGAGAAAGTGAACAAACATTTTAATGGAACACTGATCATTTGAGAGTATTAGTAGTAGAAGCAAGAAGAAATCTCCAACTTTGAGACACCAACAGTCTTCCGTGAGTCCTTTTAAACATCCAATATCTTTATAGGGATATACCAAGCTTTTACCACAAGCCTCAGATAGAAAAAAAAAATCTATATTTTATGAGATGGGATGGAGACTCAAATACAGCTCTGTTAATGGTTCAAACATCCAAATAATTTTATTACAACAAACAATAAATAAATGTTTAAGGTTTTTAATAACATTCATTTGACTAGTTATCTTTACAAGAAATTAAGCTACAAAAATTGAACTCTCTCTCTCTCTCTCTCTCTCTCTCTCTCTCTCTCTCTCAGACCAGCTGCCTGAATAAAGTGTTTTTTTAATGAAGGATTAAAAAACTAATTGTTAGGTTAGAGCTAATCGTTTTATAATGGACTTCTTCGGGGAAAATGCAGGTGCTTTAATGAGTTTGTTTTTGTTCATCCCTTATAATGGCTTTTTAGGATTAGTGATGAAACTCAATTGTAATTGTTTCCCAGCTGTGTTTTCACTACTGTAAAAGCGCCTACCTCTAAATAAAATGATAAAATTGTTTATTACATTCAGAAGCACCAAAGGTGTTGTGCTCTCTGAGCTGCTCCCGGCCGTCGAAGCTTTTGGACTTGAAGGCCAACTCCAGCGGAGGTCCAAACAGACTGTCAGAACCAGACGCTGTCGAACTCAACCTGATGGAGACGAAACAAATACAACAGAAAGAAAATCAGGGAGAGCAGAGGAGTGATGGCAGAGAGAGACTGAAAGGAAAGTCAGGATCGATGAAAGAAGAGGAAACTACAAAAAGGCAGAGAGTAAAGAACCTTAAAGAAAACTATATTTTTCCTAGAATGTCTTTAGTGCAATGAAAAAAAACAAACAAGGTGTGCTGAAAAGCTGATTTGCTACAATTCTGTTTCTTCACTTCTGTCTTTTTGAGCTGTACCTGTAGGTGAGATCTAGAACAACAGTTCTAGAACAACATGCTGCAGGTACTTTAGGTACTCTGATGAATATTAGTGTACTTTTACATATACACATGCACAGGCATTCTAACCCTAGAGCTTGTTGGCTTTGTTTAAACAAGTCAAATTGAAATAAAAAAGAAGTTTTACTTATCCGACCAAAAAGGAAATGCAGAAAAAGGACATCCCAGTGTGAAAATAACCTCATAAAGACCAAACAGCTGAAAGGCTGAGGCTGTAAGCTACGAAAAAAGGCCACCAGTGGCACGGTTCCACCTCCAAATGTGTCTTTTTGCCTCGCTAAAAGATGGATAAAAAGTTGGATAAAAGTAATGAAGTGAGGGGCAGATTCATCTCACCTGCTGTGATCAGGGCTGGATGCGGACCTGCGCATGCTTTCCTGCTCTCCATCTGCAAACAGGCAGCACACACTCCCAATGAGATAAAGTGCCCCATCCTAGGATGTGTCAGAACTAATCAGCAGTCTGGTATCGTTTGCCAAGATGGGATGAGATGAATAAAAATCATCCAACTCTTTCTCTGTGATAAATACAAGGAGCTAGCCTGGACTCACTGAGCTCCAACAGCAGCTTTTGTTACAACAGAGAGACTTTTTCCTGCTGGACTCCAGCAGGATGGATCCTCCTGCAGGGGTTTAAACCTCCCGACAGCTAATGACCTGGTTGGTGATAAAACTGGCTTTGGAGCACGAGGAGGGTCGCCTGAGACTACTGTAATAGAGAGGGGTCGCTCATTTAAGGTCAGCCAGTGAAGAGATTGGTTGTTTGTAGGGAACTTAGTGAACTGGAGGGCACGAGATGTAAATAATTTATGACATCCTTTATGAGATATCTTGTGTAAAATCATGTTGCCTCATTTTAAGCTGGACTGACGACTCACCCCTATGGGAGGAAACCTCACTCTCCTCTAGTCTGACTCCAGCTGAACTTGAGTTTCCTGTAGCGACAAAAGAATATCATAAATCAAAGACAGCGCACACATTTAACAAATTATACTCAACATAATCCCCTTTCTGTAAATGACAATATATTCCATATTGGTTTGTGTTTCAGGAAGAAGCTGAGCTCGATATTAACAGAAATGTATTCTGGGTATGTTACATTAATGGAACAAAACTTACTGGAGAGATGCTGCTTCACTGACATCTGAAAATCAAGAGAATGAGACATAAAGAGGAATAATTCAATATTTTTATCATCATTCTAAATATCATCTAATGTTTCCCATCTCTGAGAATCTTCTTCTTTTATGGGATTTGTTAAAAACTTTGCCCTTGTTCACAGCAGAGCTACCTGCTGTCGTGCTCCTCTGTTGGGCGGCAGTGTGAGCGCCCCGACCGTGGCTTTCAGCTCCTTCTCTGCAGCCACAGAGCTGCTACGATTGCTGGTGGCCACCGGTCGGATCTGGATGTGGAACTTCTTGGGCTCCTCGTCGTCAAAGTCTGAGTCGCTGGAGTAAAAGTTGTTCTCTTTATCCTCAGAGCAGCGTACAGGAAGAGAGATCGGTCAAGGAACAAATACAAGCTCACACTGCAAAAAATGTTTTGCTGACAAAGAGAAGATTTTAGCATTAGGTTTAAATTAAATTGTCTTCTAATTTTATAGGTGACTTTCAACAACAATAAATTCAAGAACATGCTTTTGTTGCTCATAAGTAGAGAAACTGTGGATTTTCTTTTTACAGAGCTGTCAAACAGTGTCCGCACATTTAGCTGCCATTCAAGTCACTACCTCATCCTCTTTTTCTTAGACTTCATTCTGCTAAACATCATAAAGGAGAAGTCTTGAATCAGGAAAACAACAAGCTGATAAATGGATCAGAACCACAGAGTGCAAACTAAATCATATTCCAAGTCTGTGGTCAGAATTTTCCTCATCTCCAGTAAACAAGCTCTAGTTCAGTCGTTTGTTGAATTAAACCTAAATTAGATCCTTACAATCATCTGCCTTAAAAAAAAACCATGAATGTGGAAAATTGGGAAACCTCATCAACCTTCTGGTTACGCTTCATTAAAAACAATTAGAGAACTTTAGAGTCTGTTCAGCAAAATCACAAGATTTAATTTAGCTGCAGATTGAGTTAAACACATGACTGAGTTCAGTTTGTTACATGTTTTGAGGTGCTTGGATAATCCAAGAGAAGGGATATGATTGATCTGAAGGCCATGTGTTTTTAACATTCTGTTTTTTTCCTACCCAAAATGCTGCATTAAACAAAGAAGTTAGGCTCAGTTCAAACGTACCCAAACACCAAATACAAATATATGTATTTAATTATAACACAGATTATTTAACACAGATGCTTCCATATGATGTGTGTAGTATTAAAATGCTTGTTATTTTTTTTCCTCAACACCCAAATGCACCACGCAGGAGCAGAAAAAGGATATCATTCTGAGTGCTGTCAGCTCGGATGACAAATCCCTCATCATCCACTTCCAGCGGTGAATTCTGTAGTAAACACAGGAGCAGGAGGCAGACAGCAGCTGGGTCAGCAGCACAGAATCAAATGGTGCATATCTGACACTCAGAAGCATTTTGTCACACTGCGTTTCTCAGCTCTGACTGAGAGCTTTCCATTAGTGTGACTGAGTGAGTAAATACAGCCTACAAATGTTAAACACTGAAGTGTGAGGCAGTCGTCTTATCAATTACCGTACAATTATTTTAAAAGAAAAACTTCATTTTTGAACCAAATTAAACCCAAGTCAAATTGCTTACTATGAACCTTTATTATTTTACTGTTCTCCTGCGTCTACATAAAGAATTAAAATTATCTGGTAAAAAAAAAAAAAAAAAGATTACAGTATCCGTGTCTGTGGCTAAAATGTAAAACTTACCTCATCAGTGGTTCTGTCATCTTACTGCTGTTCAAAGGCCTTTCACACACAAACACTCATCTCTCACTTACACAACCCGGCATGTACAAAAAACATATACACGTGTGGCTACATGCTTCCCTTGGGCCTGGAAGATCATCTCAGACACATCTTCTGAGAAGTACAGGAATAAACTTGGGAAACCCCACACCATCCGTCACATCTTTACCACACACACATGACCCTTCCCAACTCCACGCTGCACAAAGACACACTGTTTTCATAGAGTTTAAGCCTTTAAAACACACATGCCGAAAGGGATATCTGGTGTTTAGGATGAAGGTTGATAAATGAGTCTGTGGGTTTTGAGCTTTAAGCATTTGGGTGTGAATTATGTCAAATACTTACCAGTGTGTCCATGACAGCTGAATCCCTGTAAATATAGAAAAACACACACAGGAGATAACATTCACTGTTCAATAACAGCTTAAAGTGAAGCCAGTAGCAAAAAAAACAGCTATCGCATGAGGACGGCTGGAAAAAAAATGTGTGTGTGTGAACTTAGATCTCGGATGGCAGAGAACTTTCTCAACCTTAACCAAAATAAAACTGATTCATTGGACCTTCCATAAAAACTCAGCGTCTTTTAGCCTTTAGGCTCTTTATCTGACTTTAGCAAACCACATGTTCGCAATTTGGGGAATCTTTGATTGCAAACTCTCATTTGAAAAGCAGATTATTCAGTAGTTGAAAGCAGTTTCTTCCAACTTCAGCTGTTAGCTAAAGTCAAACCTTTTTTATCTCAGAGATTTGGAGTAACTGAATCATGCATTTATTTTTTTTATGTCTGGATTTTTGCAACTCCTTGCACTGCAGAATCAACAAATCATTAATACATAGGTTGCAGATGGTGCAGAAAACAGATGCTCACTTTTAGCTGGAGCTAGAAAATACAATACTGTGTCTCCTATTTTAGCTTCATTACACTGACTGCCTGTCACCTTTAGAATTGATTTAAAAATTGTATTATTAGTTTTTAAAACAATCTGTGGAAATGATGAGCCTCATCTATTTAATGAACTATGTATCCATTACTTGCCTAACAGAAATGTAAGCTCTCCTAGTCAGTCATCTTTTGTTGTTCCCTGTACAAACTAAGAAACTAAAGGGGACAGGGTTTGTTATTATGGAACTTATTACTATAATATATCAAGGAATCCCTTTAACTGACATCTCTTGCTTTTAGTGACTGTTGATATTGTCGTTTTGCTTTTATGTATGTCTTAATCTTATAATTGCCTGTATTTTGTAGCTTCTCTAGGTGGTGGTTCTGCAATGCAATCTCTTCTTTTCTTCTAGCTGATTTAATGTAAAGCACTTTGGCAAAAAGCCTTCTTGCTGTTTTTAAATGGACTATAAAAATAAATTGGCAATGACATTTACATGAAACAGATTTATTTGTATTTGTTGGTTGAACGAAACCTGAGCTGAAATCAGACACAACAGGTGCTACAATGGTGATTCTAATGTTTTATTTGTTCATCCAGGCTGTTATCTATAGGTTCTGGGTTTGAGTCTGGCACAAAAAACAGTTCTGTGAGGGGAAAAAAAGATGCAAAAATATATATAAATCTATTTGGCAAAAAATATTGTCAGCATTTAGAACATGAAAGGAATGCTGCAGGAGATTACACAAATGATTAAAAGTATGAATTTCTGCTCTTTCTGTGAAGACATCTACACAAAGATTTAAACTTTAACTTCACACCTTATAAAAAATGAAAACAGGAACCATTCAATGAGTAAATCACAGAGAATTCTTAACTTGCGTTATTTTGTCTTCTGTGTTTGTGATTTTGAAATCAGAAGTTTAAATGAAACTTTTTCACCAAACTGGAAAAAAATATAAAAACTCATAATCCATCCTACACAATCAACTGAATGAAGTGTTCCCGTTTCAGTGACAACTGGAAGGTTTCTTTAGAGCCACAATGCCAAATTCAACAGGTTTAAATCAAGAGTTGTTGATTAAAGACTAGGGTTCAGATTTACCTAATTTACCATTTCATAGCCCCATTATTGAAAAGATGCAAATGATTCAACAATGACTGTTTTCTGGCTAAATCTGGCAATTAAAATGCAAATATTAGATCTTAATGAGCAACTGGTAAGATGACAGTAATTCAGTTTCTGTCTTTAAACAATCTGATGTTCAGTGTGTCAGTCATTTACTTGTTATTCAATCCTATACAATGTTATACATCCCAGATCCTGTCTGACATATAAATTATTATATATGATTTTGACTTTTAGGATTTCATCATGATGAGGATCAGAAAAATTATGACTTCAATTACTTTATTCCAAAATTCTCACTCTAAACTTCTCTGCAGGTCATGAGTTCAGCATGTAAATACTGTGATTTAAGTATAAAAAAAAATACATCCATGTTTGTGACACTGAAGACATTAGGTTTAACACCTCTGGCTACAGCATTAACTTTGCTTTAAGCAACACCCTTCTGGACCTGTTGAATGTTTTTGTGTGCGTGCGTGTGTGTGTACACACTCACGTAGAGTCTGGCTCCTTGTCCCTCCTGCCGAGGCCAGGAATTCTAAAAGCTTTTGGTCGAGTCTTTTTCCCACCTTCAGGGGTCAAAGCTGTCATGTACTCCTCAAACCCAACCAGAGCTGCAGACAGCAACACAAACATGATGCGTTTTTTATTATGGGATGTTGAGCCTCATGAGTGTGTGTTAAGCAGGTACGAAGGAGAACTCAAATGCAGGTTAAAGTGATCACAAAAATCCCTTTATTAAAAGGTCAGGCAGAATAATCCAAGTCGTGAGGCAAAAGGGTAATCCAAAATCCAGAAACAGGGTCAAAGCACAAAGTTCTAAACTAACTAGGAATCAAGAAGTCAAGGCACAAAGATCTAAACTGAGGCTGGGACGAGAGTCTGGAAACTAACGAACTGGCCACTGAAAGAGAGGAGAGACTGGTTTAAATACAAACACAAACAGCTGTAAGAAATCAGAGTAATGAGAAACAGGAAACAGGAGGGAGACTTCAGAATAAAACAGGAAGTGAGAAAAGAGGTGGTCTCACAGCAGGGAGTGACAGTGTGGGTGTCTTTACAGTTTTATTGCTGTACCTGGCCGGTCTTTGCCTGTGCCTTTCTGCTCAGCAAATTTCTGAATGAGGTTATCGATGCCGATATTTTCCACATTCTGCTTGAATTCCTCGTGAACCTGAAGTTTAAAAAAAAGAGCACAATTTAGTAAAGCTTCACCTGTTTTCCCTGTCTGATTAATTTAACCACAGGTTTAAGAAGTGACAGAAACAAAACAACAATCTAAACACAGACTTTCTTCAGGCGGACATGCTCCATCGTTAGGGCAGAAGTTCAGGTCAGGTCCAACTCACCTGTCCCACCTGGACATGGGTGTCCTCTATGGAGTGGGAGTAACTTTTGATCAGCTGTTTCATCTGCCGCAGATGAGCCTCCTCGATTTCCTGAAACCTCTACACACACATTCACATAATCAGGTACAGTAGCATTAAGGAAACAAGCTTCCATTAGAAAATAACTGTAAAAGGCAGATCCTTTCATAGGCTTTTCATAAGCAATTTGGTTAATTAAATTATTAAAAAAAACACAGATGACAGATTATAAAAATAAATCCAACTTTAAGCTCAATTATTCACTTTAAGGGAGGCACTCAGGCGAACTGCTAGGTTTTCAGGTGATTAAATCATAAAAAAACTCAAAGTTTAGCATTTAGTTTGATAGTGTTTTTTACTCATCTAGGCCATTTATCGCTGTCTGCTTTAGAGATGACTTGATGAAGGGATTTTGTCGAGGAAACTTTGTCTTTTTGTGTGCATTTTGTTCCTGTTTCATCATGTCCAGTTACATGTATTTATAATGAAGTGGGTGGAAAATTGAACACTTCAATGCAACCTGGTGAATGAACACTAATAATAAACAGATAAACAAGTCATTCATCTACATAACTGAGGTTTATCATGCAACAAGATCAGTTCTCTTCTCCTTTTAAGAGGTCAAAACCTGATTAATGAGCGTAAACACAAAACACTTTATACGTGTTCCTCTTTTTCATCTGCTCTAAATTTTACCTAATAAAAAAAACTTTTAGTTTCTGCAAAGACTGGAATCCAAAGAGGATACACACTTGACTGGTATTGTGTTACATGTGAAACTCAGGAACGTTTGCTCTTTTAGTTCAGGTGTGTTTATGGCTAACTGAACTGGACCAAATGGAATACCAAGACTGACTGATAAGAATGTCAGCGTGCTCACAAACAGAAAAAGGCTTCGTTTACGAGCTCATCAGGGCAAAAATTACTTAAAAAAAAAAGGATCTTGCAGTTTTCTGTTTTTATAAACAAATGCTTGCATGTGAATTTGCAGCATCGGTAGACAAGAGGCAGGATTTTGGTACTGAAGGCTCAGATTTCTGCTGATAATGTTTGATGTATTATATTTCAGTAGGTTCTTCTTGAATGCAAGCAAAGACTCAACGTGGGAAACAAAATAAGCTAAACTCGATGATGATCTCAGAAACATTTGCTGTTGATGATTTAACTTTTAATTTGTTTCTTTAAAAATTTACCAGCTTTAAAATGCTTCCTCCTTCAAGAACGTGGGTTTGTGTTTTTGATTGGCAGTTTGATTAAACATTAGGGAAGGATGTTGTTTTATTTTATCTTTTTTTATATGTTTTTTTTTCTCCTACATTTTATGGATTGAAAGTAACGACACCATAAACATGAACCAAAGAAATCGCAAAGTAGCCATGTGCATTTTCTTTTGTAATCTCATTAAAATGTGTAATTAAATTAATGTTGCATCTTGTTCCTTTACTTTCTTTCTCCTGTGGTACCTGGGGAACAGTTTACTCTCCCTGGTAACACACACTTCTTCATAATTAAGACCAGACCTTCCCCTTCAGAGCCATTACAATAGATAATTGGTCACAAGGATTCCATTCATCGTTTCAGATGTAAAACACAGAAGTGCTCATTGAGATTTGTTAAATATTCCCATGGAAACAGCAACCGTAACCATGGAAGCATGGAGGCAGTGATTAAAGGTAATGAGCAGGTTGCAGCATGTGTGAGGAAACGGGTGGGTGTTTAGAAGTCAGGGGTTGAGGTTTCCTTTATTAGGAATGGCGTGATGTTGGATAATAAAAAATAGGATAAGACAGGGTTTGCTTCTGATGGGAGGCTACAGAGAGGGTGAGTCAGAAAAAGATGGAGCTGATAAGGAGGAGGAATGCATGAAGCATCACATCAGAGGGTGGGAGAAAGATCTGGAGTCAAAGCTGACCTGGGCGGACTCGCTCATCTTCTGCTCAAACTCTCCTCCCACACGGTTGTATTTCTCGATACACGACGCAAACGACTCGGCCGCTTTCTTAGACTTCAGCTCCGCCTAGTGAGGAAACCAGGAAAAAGAAAATAACACGAATAAACCTCATTCACAAAGCAGATATGTAAATCAACAAGACAGTTAATGAATGAGATCAGAACCGCAGTTGCTACATTCAGGTTTCAGTTTGAACTAAAGCTATTTAAGTTTTTATGAGATATTTGTTTTATGCTGTTTTTAACTTGATTTCTGTTGTTTTAAATTATTGTTACGTGTCATTGGGTTCCTTGAAAGATGCTTTGAAATAAAAAGTATTATTATATCAGTGATTACCAAGCTGTTAAGTCAAATATATATAAATAGAACAGACTATTTACTACCGTGTGAAGCAAAACAGACGAGCATAGTTAATTATAGTCAGAAAAAAGAGAAAAATAACAAACTATCTTAACAAAGGGTGCGCTTTAGCTTAATTAGAAAGGCAGTTTTAGTTAGATTCAGAAATCTGAGGAACATTATCACTTCTTTAGTTCAACTACTGTTTATACCAGTTTCAAGGACTTTGTATGTAATGTAATGAGTCATAAAACCCAAACAGAAATAAACTTTGAATCCTCAAATCTAGATAATCAAGTCCTTCTTAAACAGTATTCTTAGTCAAACATTTTCAAATTCTAAATCAAATTCAGATAAAAAAAATACTTTATTAGATGTTGTTGTATCTCATAACACATTGTAATTAACTCAAAATGTATGTATCTTCGTAGATTTATTGAATGTTGTTCTAGCTGTGGGCAGAAAGGATCTTCTGTAGCGTTCTGTGTTGCAGCTGATCTGCACAAGCCTCTGACTGAAGACACCCTCTTGTTTACTGTCGTGTGTAGAGGATGCTCAGGGTCGCCCATCATGTTCTTCTTTTTATGAAACATCATTTGTCCAATCAGCTCTAGAGGCTACAGAGTAGACCGCAGAACACAGTCAGGATTCTTTATCAGCTTGTTCAAATTTTTACATTCATGCAAGCTATGAACCATTCTTTATAAGTGGAAATACTTGAAAAAATCAGCAGGGGATCAAATACTTATTATCCCCACTGTATTCTAGAACAATTAAGGCAAACCCCAAATATAGACCTTGGCTCACTCACATTAGAAAAAATGAATTTTATAATGATATTTGTTTTATTTATTTTTTTAGACACCCCTCCTTCAGTTCTTTCAGAGGGTCCCTGAGAGACGAACCATTCCCTCTCCGGTGTATTTCTGAATCAGGTTCAAATCCGTTTCCACATGTCAGGATGCCTCCCTCAAGACATCTGGAAGGAATTCTGACCAATGTTTGAACCACCTTAAAAGGTTCCTTTTTGTAGAGGAACAGCAGGTTTGAATGGATCAGCTCCTCAACATCTGGAGGAATTTATTTTCAGCTACTCTTAAAGTCAAATTTTTTGGCCACAAGTATAACTCCAAACCATCAACAACAGCTGCAGACAAGTCACCTTTTGACTACCGTAAGCTCAGTCCTCATCATGACAACTTGTAAAACGAGTCCCCAAATGTTTAAACTGCTCCATTTACTGGATCAACTCACTTCAAATGAATCAGATTTTATGGTGCTGACTTAAGTTCCTTGAAACACACACAACAAATATTTCACACTCTAAAACAGATAAGATACAGCTCTTGAACCCAGTCCCACTAAAACTCAGTCTTTAAACAATCTAGTAAATGTGCAACATAATTTGGCAAAGACAGAGATGTAAAAATGACAAAGGAAAGTTGTATTCAACCTTCTCCAGTTCTTTCTGTGGAGCTCCCTCCTTCCTGAGCCGATCCAGGTCCAAACACTTGGTGTGGTAACCCTCCTTTGATTTCTGAAGGTGACTGCTCTGAACCTGCAGAGCCTGCACCGCCTCCACTGTCCCCACCATGTCCTCCTTTGTCTGGTTGATAAACACAGAAAGTAGTACGTGGACATGCTGATCGATTCATTATTGTACTTGATACCTTATGGGAACATGCAGCAATTACCATGAAGGAGAAGAGAATAATTGGATTTTTTGAGAGATAAATTAGATCAGAACAAAAGATCCATACTGGGACAACACACAACAAATTAATGTGTGTTTTCATCCAGGAAAAGTACCTTCCTGTGGACTTTGACCTGCTCGTCTCCATATTTGTTGATGTCTCGGATGAGATCGTTCATCTTCTTCATCAACTCGAGGTGACAGAGGGCTAGTTTGTCTGAGGACACCCTGAAGACATCCCACATGGGTGCAAAAGTCCTAAAAAATACATAGTTGTTAAACACACATACACATAAGGCTACAAAAGTTATTTTGTAGGTCCACAAATCGAATAATCATCAAAAACACATTTTATGATTTTTTTTTTTTTTTTTGGCTCACATTAAAACATTGTAACTTCTTGTGATATTGCCATGCTCTACAAAACATTTAAGCTTCTGACTCACAAAGTTACAAAGACCTGTGACCCAAATATTGCTTGCTGATCGATACAAACATTGCTAAAAATAAATGAGAACACGAACAACCTTAACTAACATAGTACTACATAAATCCATTTAGATCATATTTTTAGTGTTTTTCATGAATTATAATAAATATACAGCAAACAAGACGTTAATCATAAATATGAACATTTGGTGATGCAGATGCTACTCATTCATGTCATTTGCATGTCATTACATTTAAAGTGACAAAAACAGCTCCGCCTGGGGAATAAATTCTACTATGAAGTCGAAGAGTATGGATGGATTGATGGAAGCATGACTTTATTGTGGCTGTAGTGATCTGTGTTTTATGAGAAACTCACCCCAGCTGACTTCCATTGCTGGCGATTTTAGCCAGTTTGCTCATTGATTTGGAATAAGTCTCCTCAATGGCCGCCCTACAAAGAGACAAAAATTATTTCAGCATAAGCAGAATATCTGATGACGTCCTTCTAAAGAGCCTAGAGAATATCTGAAATATACGTATGCAGTAAATTTAATCCTGGCTGGTGCATAAAACTCATCAATGGGCCTACAGTGCATGTGTGGATGCACATTTTAACAACTCATAACAAAACAAAAAATATATTACTTTAAAAAGCCTTCAAACTAGTAGATACATGACAAAAACACTTCCTCACCAAGTCACTATGCTCAAGTCAGCATCTGTTGGAAAACCATTTTTTTTTTTTTTGTTTTTTATCAGAGCTGGGTAAATGTTCCAAAAAACATAATCTGAAGGATGTAGAAAAGTTTCGAAACTTTATTAAATCTAAAGAAAAAGAAAGGAAGCACACTAATTTATATAAAATGAGGAAAATCCAAACAACCTGGTGCTAAGAACAAACTATTTAATTTAGGCAATTAAAACTTTATTGTTTTGGAAATCAAATGCAACAAACTAAGACTTAAAAAGCATTTCTTATTTCATTTGTGAGTTTATTTATAAATGATGTGGGAGATTTCAGGGAAATTAATAATTTTGCCATTTGGCAATTGTAAAGAAATACACCTGAATGAGAATAAGTCCAAGATAAGAAAGGTTTAAATTAGTTTGCTGCTACTTCTGCATTGTTCTTAAACATTTACACTTTGAATAAAGAGATTTTAGTTTTAAATGTATGCTAGAGCTAATATTTGTGTCTCACTGGGAAAGCATTATAAAAAACAAGACTTTATTCAAGTTAGTTATTCTATCAGAATCCCGGCTTTATTGTCACTGTACCAGCGTTCCAGTAAAAATTTGTTATTGAACATATCTTCAAATCATATTACTAACAAAATTGTTGAACTTTTTAAATATGTAATGTTAATTAATAAGCAATCTAGATCATTTTTAATATTTTCTACACAATTTAGAGATTTTTTTTTGTCAGTGATGACAGCTGAAGGCTAATAGTGTCCCTGATCCCTCTAACACAAATCCCACAAAAGAATCAGATCAGTTGCGTCTTATTTATGAGCATTCTTTATTTTTTGACTTCACAAACCAATCCAAGTGTTTTATATATGTCTGATATCAAAACAAGCTTTCAGGAAGTGGAGAGACAAACAGAGGCAGGGGAAATTTATCCCGTTTCCTCCATCCTGCAGAATTACACTCTTTCACCCGCAGTGCTTCTGTTTCATTTCCTGACTGCTGATTTGTTGTCTGCTGCTGCTGTCAAGCAGATAAGTGAATTTCCCCTATGAGGAATGTGCACAAGTGCTCTGAATCAATATCAAGATTATGCTAGTGGTCCATCAGACAGTGTGCCACTCCTGTGGGAGCCTCCTCTCAGCGTAGATGCAGAGCCTTTAAAAAACTCTTTACTTTCAGACATTTAATTTTTTAATTGCCTGCAGAGTTTATATACTGCAGCTGTTCTTGCAAGATGTACCGTATACTGTATGTTACTGTATTTTGCAATAAAAACAAAAGCAACACTTTATCATAACTATCAATAATGTTTGACCATTGCAATCAGATTATATTTAACTATTTGGAAGGATTCTAAACTGGTACTTTTTTCTTTTACTTAGAATTTAAACATCCCATGATTTTCCAAACCAAACCTAATGAAAGAAATTAAACAAGAGTATGCTGGTACATTGGTTTAGGAATAATCTAATATTACATATCTAAAAGTAGCAAAAGCATGTGATCAGTTAATTCAGGGCCTAAATTTAAGTCAGCTGTTTTCAATCAGCAGCATGACGTTTGAGAGTGAATACCTTATTTTATTAAATCAACAGGGATTAATCAGAATTTGAGCTTTGCGATGTCTTAACCAGAGGGAAGGCCGAGGCAGCTCAAAAGAGGACAGACTTATTAAGGTGCTTTGCTCGCTATCTGCATTCTGCTGACAGGTCTTTGAATCCTCACAAATGGCAAAAACCTTGTAAAATACAGCAAGGGATTAAACTATAAACAGTCCATTTATAATCTCTGACTGTTTCATCCTGCCTTGGCACAGTCTCTCATTCCCCCCCCTTAAAGTACAGAATCAGAAATTAAGAATTTCTCCCCCTGACTCCCATCACCGTTACCACCTCCCACACAGACATTCACAAATACACACAAACTTTACCGCTCTCTGACAAACTCTGCAAGCTCTTTGGCTGCCAGCTGGCCATGCTTCATGTTGTGGTAAAGAACGTCAAAGCCGGCATTTTTCTCCCCCTGCAGAGGTACAAAAAAAAGACACAACACACCGTCTGTTAGCACCAAGTCAAGGAACAGAAAACTGACGTGATAACGTTAAATAGAATGATGTTAAATGGTGTTTCCATTTGGACTGTTTTTTAAAAAGGTTTAACAACCATATAAGGCAATGCAAAATAAAATAAATTAACTTTGCGGGTATATAATAATCGACATAATTGGAGCAAAACTTGTTTGTAACAATGACCAATATAATTCATAAACACATAATATAAATCAAAATGTTTGCTAGACTATAGCTGTCAAATAGACAGACTCATTTTTATTAAACATCTGACAACATCCAGCTTCACTGTCTGATGCTGGTTTGGTAAAAATGTAACGTTCAAGTTTTTCTGCTGCATTCATCATTTATGTGCTTTTGTAAAAATCTAAAGTTGCTTCAACAGTTTGAAGGATGAATTTGAAAAGATGAGTGTTAGCATAAATCTCAGACTCAGCTGCTACACATCATCAGGATCTGAACTGCAGCTTTATTCCACTGGAACTTTCCTCTGATGGTTTTCTGTCAACCACAGACTTCATGAACAGCATGACTACATGTCATTAAAAAGCAAGAAAAATCACATTTACAGGTAACTGCTGTTATTGAAACACGCCATTTACCATCAGATAACAAGGTTTAACACAGGTTACATCATCGCCTCACATCCATCACTGCTGTAATTACACAAACCTTCACCTGTTTGTGCACAACTCACTATAATCTAAGTGCAACTGAGACAGAAGGTGCTACTAAAAGGGAGTGTCGGCACTTGAGCTTCACCACATTTTTCGGTCAACAGACGGTTGTTCAGACAAACACAGCCGGCTGCTTGTCAGGACCTAAAAATACCATTTGAGGAGAACAGACCCTTTTCCCAGGTACCAGGGGAATGGCTGGAATGCCAAAGGAGGACTGGTGCACACACACACACACACATACAAACACACACAGACACACACAGCCTCAAAAGTAAGCAAGCAAAACTGAATGGCTGAACATTTGTCTCCAGCAGCCAGGAATAGAAAAAACTGAAGTTCAGAGAGAACTCTTAAGTTGATGATGAGGTCTTAAAAAGCACAAAGGCAATGATGCCGTTAATCTCTTTTGTTGAGCCTTTTTATTAAGTCAGAAAATAATAAAGAAAAACCATTTACACACAGAAAAGTTGTGGACACAAAAATTAAACACCGAATTTCAAAAAGATTTCCTGCAATCCCAAAAGAATTGCACTTTTCCAAAAATGATTTAATTTGATATTTTCTGTTTCTAATCTGATAATTTATCACATTATTATATTAAAAAGTTTTTATTTGGGATTAAAGTAGTTTCCCAACTCAAGTTTCTCTCTTTTATGTTTGTAAGATATAAAAAGTTGTTTCCTGAGCTTTTTAAACGAGTTATAATTTGAGAAACTTTTCCATAGTTTCATATTCAGAACATATTTTCCATGATAAGCATGATGCTTGATTGATTATTTGCATATTTTGGGGCAAATTTTATCATGTGTTTAAAGGGAAAGTTCACCTAAAACACGAATACACATGAGTCTTTGTGAGGACATTTGTTCACATATGCCCTTTGCAGCCCCTTGCTCTGACCCCGACACAAATCCGATCCAGCCTGAAATTTTAAACCAAGACTTAACGCTCAAACAGCTCTTTAGAAGTTCATTAAAATCAGAGCTGCACAATACGATCATTCTCAAAATGTTTAAGTAAAAAAATGGGGAGTGGGGGGTGCTTTGTTTACATAAAACATTATGTAAACAACTTTTGTAAACATAAACTTACATAAATCGAGTAAAGATTTAGAAAAAATAGACAGAAAACACAATATCCTGTTTTTTTCTCTCCTTAATAAATTGCATGGTATTGCTTTACCAGTGGTTTGAAAGCCATTAATAAACAGGTGAAAGGTCATGTATTCACAGGAGTCTTTTCTGTTTAAAAAGGCTGACAATTATTCTCTGAAGGTTCAGTCTTTTCCTTTCAGTTGGCAGATACCTTCAGTCGAAATTCAACCCCGCTACAGAAAAGTGAGCTGTCAGGTTAAGCCTCCATCCCCACACACACACACACACACACACACACACACACACACACACACACACACACACAGATCTACACACACACACACCTGCCTCTCCAGACCTAAACACAGCACCTGTCCACCATTACTAGCTGTCTGCAGACAAAGAGAGTCTGTCTGTTAAAAAGCTCCAAAGGTTTTGTGCACAGTGATGGATTATTCAGTAGGAAGGTTGGTGAATTATTTGAAAACCCAAATACAAGAAATTATAATAAATGCAACTTTGCTTTCTCTTAAGAATAAATTGCTCGGAAAAAATCCATCAAGAAATAAAATTTATTTTTAAAATGTAAACATGCTACTAGTCAGTTTAGGCCTGTATCAGATTTACCAGGCTTGATCCATCTAAGGCAGCCAGAACACATTAAAGAACAGCTTGAGGATGAATCCAAAGTTGAGGTATTATGAAATTACTTCAGAATCAGTTCAAAAAACATTTGTGCTTTTCTTAGCCCACAATGTAAACAATATATTTTTAAAAGTCAGGTAATCTTTTTGTAACAAGGAATGTTTTTTCCCCTCCCCGTTCTTATGCCAAGCATCTGACTGCACATTACACAGGAACCAGAACTGAATGAAACGTCTTCATGTCTGATATATGCAAACCCCCATACTTTCTCCTCTGGCTGATCTCTTTTTCATCAATTAAGTTGAGCGTTTTGGTCATGCATGATCGAGTTCATTATCATGACAATGAGACAAACGATGGGAGTCGAGAAGATGGAAACTTAGGGGGAGGTTTACAGGGAGGTGTAAAGTCTGCTGGTGGACAAGTTTCTCACAAAGTGGACCACTGAGGCTGGACTGAGATTCACTCTCTCAAAGAGAAATCTGAAAAAATCTGTAAGATCCACCATCAATCTGATATGTGAATATGATGCCTGATTTTCTTTTATGTGAGTAATTACAAGTTTTGACATTTATCCATAAAAAACTTGCAGATGAATGTAAACTTTACCCAGACTGAAACACTGTACTACTAACTGCTGGGTCTTAGTTTCTGATGTTAAATTATCAGATAAATTATGGGTCTAAGCGGAATCATGTTGAGCCATTTTGCAAATTGTGAACAGCATTCTTAAGAGTTTCAAAATGTCTCGAAATGTTCATGAGGGGTCTCAATTTCCTCACAAGAGTCACATGGCTTCACTTTAGTTTAGCTAAAATTGTGAACATGTTCAAAACATTTAAGGCAAATTTCTTCTTAAAATAGTCCCCGAGTCATTGCTCATTTACCTCATGTGACCCGGCCATATACAGTACAGTATATAAAATGTCTCACAAAAGGGTCAAACATACTGATTCAATGTGATTTCAACAGAAAAGTTGTATATTTTCTTGTAATTTTGTGTGCCCTACTATTCCGCAGCAGTCCTAGCTCAATGAGATACTAGCTTTAGCGTAATTATGAGACCAGGGTTTCTGCAGGTTTAAGGAAGCCAAATTTAAGGCTTTTTAAGACCCCTTTTAAGGCTACTTTGATCAAATTTAAGACTTTATATTCACAAAATGGGAAAGGGGATGTGACCACCTTACAAATAGTTCTGACTACACCTTTATTGGAACTGAAAGTGCAGAAAAAATAACAAACATCGAGATAATTGATCTGCATTATATCTTATGGAAGCGAATTGCATTCACCTGAAAATAATAAAAAAGCTTTTTTTTCTGAATTAACAAAATAACTTTTTACAAAATAGAAATATTAAGCTCTGTTTTACTGAATTAATGAGATAATAACAGCCTTAAGTGACCTATAGACCCTTGCAGTCCGGTGTGCTGCTGAGTTTCAGCTTTGTGAGAATCCCAAATTTATACCTGCCACTTTGTTTGTGGAGTTCCTCGTCTCAGTTTGTGATCTTCGTAATCCGGAAATCATAGGGGCCCTAGAAATTTAAGACCTTTGGACAGTGAATTTAAGGATTATTTATCATTTTTAATTATATTTAAGGTCTTAATTCTGGGAAAGCAAATTTACGACCCTTTAATGCTTTTTAAGGACCCGCAGATACCCTGGAGACTCCAATGATACTTAATATTGAATGTGGCCCACGTTTCATCCTGACCTCTTAAAAACTCTTCCTCCAACACAAGAAGCTAGTTTATTATAGCAAGATTAGACTAATATTTTAATTTTGATGTCTGTCAGGAGGGACCAAATCTTTGTCAGGACACAAGAAGAAGCAGAAGTTTTATTTTTATAAAGCATTTCAAGACAAATATCACAAGATGCTTTACAATTATATACAATTGAGATAGCTATAAACAAGTGGACAATTCAACGTTCAGGGCACCATATAATTTAGCTGGCTGACTTTCAGGCTCCTGTCAAAAGGTAAGCTGTACATTTCCCAAACCTCTGCCTCCGACAGCATCATGAAGCCAAACTGTCTGCCAGAGCTGCTGTGAGTTTTGCTGACTCACACAAACTTTTCCTGCTTACTGGGCAGGTTGAGCAGAATGAGCACTCCCAAAGCAGAGTGGAGTCAGTAACATCAGGAGCAGGTAGCGTACAGCCCTGCAGCATTGATGGATGGTTTGTTGAGCACTGTAAAAATATGCAATTTTCAAGAAGCTTAAAATCATTTTGCATCACTTGTATTAATTAGGAGAAATTAAATATCAGTGGATCCTGTTAAAACGTAACTTATTTTCTTGCTAAAATCATGTTTTCTGTTATAACTCTTTATTTTTCAAACACGGCAGCATCAACACAACACAAATATAGGAGCTATACTATGAATTAATTTTGACTCTGAATGCATCTTGGCACAGAATGGATCTAAAAGTAATAAGTGAGAAAAAACAAACTCAGGGGAGGGTGGGGTTGAGGCAAAGAGTAGAGGAGATATAAAATGAGAAAAGAGAGGAAAGCAGAAGAGGAAAGTGATGAAAGTAACAAAAATGTAGTGTTTTCCCCCCTAGTTTATTAGAGCAGGAGAAAACAACTTAATGAGTCAAAGACCACCAAGGTTTACTATTTCCTCTTAAGGAAATAAAGTCCTCTAAACCATAGGTTAAACTCACTAGACATCCGTAATAAAAACTCCTGAGATGAGTTTCTTTTTTAGACCTGCAGACTGGGAAACACATTTACCCAACATTTGTTTTTTTTTTTCTCAGAATGAGAATCTCTACACCTGCCAGGCTTCTTTCTGATTTATTTTGGGGTATTTTTGAGTATGTGGTGTCCTCATTCCAACTGCAGGATCAGTTTATGTTGAGTTTTTAGTTGATGAAGTCAGAGATTTAATTATAATTTTTTTATGTCCAGGAAAACACAGTCATAGTATTAAAAAAAACTAAGATTAATGATGGACAGTAAAGAGTGAAAGGCAAAGCTGGGATTGAGGTCTTGCACATCTGAAGCAGTGAGGTAAAGATTTTACCTCACTTTACTTTGATACAAGACAAATATTTTAATCTACCACTGTAAAAAAAATTATTTTAAGTCAGATTCATGAACTCAAATGTTTCTCAAGAGGGAATTACAATTTAAATTTCAAGAGTAACTGAGCAGCACAAATTCTTATAGTGAAACAATTTTTAATTGAGCAGCACCTTAATTTGCTAAGCATGTACTTAATTATGGCTGATGGCTTCCCTCAAGCGCAATAAGAACAGTTGCTTTGTTAATGGGGATGGTCTGCGTATTACTAGGAGGTTTTGTGAGCGACTGAATGTTTCTGAGCCAAACACGATGAGGCTTAGTGTGGGACTCAATAACAAGTGGCTGTTTTGGCTCATTAACGAAAAGGGCTAGTTTGTTCTATACAGGTATTTGGACCTAAAATCAATTTGAGTGGGAAAACATTTAAATGTAAACAAATATTCTGACTTATAAATAACAAATAATCACAGCTTGGTGAATAACATTTTTTTTAACTTATGATATTTTGAATACATTAATTTCTCATTTTGTCTTGTTTTTATTTGTGTTACCTTTCACTCCCCCATAAATATAACCTCTATACTTAAAAAAAGTCCAGAACTACTCAAATATACTTCATTTGTTCTTCTTTGGAAAAAACTGAAGAGTTTGTGAATTGGATTTGTTGTAAAAAATATCTGCTCATTTCTTTTACCTACAATTTTTGTATTCTTTTTACAAGAAACATCTCTTTTCTTAGAATGAAAAAGTAATGGTCTGATTTTAATGGCCTTGTGATTTTCTGCTTCAACTGCAAGCTCCAGGCTCCAACTTGTAATTTGCTTGTCTCACGTTACTCATTACCGGCAGCAACAATTGTCGCAAATGACAGTTTTTATGTTATTATAAAAATATCCAATTTTAGTCCACCATATATGACTACCTCAGGACATTTTTAAGTGTGAGGAGGCAGAGGGAGCAAAGTAGGGCATACCTGAAATAGACATAGCAGGTGTGTGGGGACAGAGCAGAGAAAAAAGTAAAGAAACAATAAAAAAACGAGACAGCGAAAAGAGAAGACGACAAATCAGGAGACGCTCAGTTCTAGACTGATTTTGTCTTTATTCTCTGAAATAATTTGCTTTTCCTCAGACTATAAAAGATTCACAGCATAATGTCACATCAATGCAAATATCAGACTTTTTTTAACCAAGGACTAAAAATAAGTCCTGTAACATTCTCTAGCTCCCAGCTAACACTAGAAATCATTCCTGCAAATGAACCCATGTCATTCATCTACTTAATTTGTCATGCAGCAACCTGGAAACTGACCACAATATTTTAAATCAGTAAATCAGATGGTTGGCAAAATTGGGAGAACTATATAAAAATGACTAATTTCAAAACAGGAGACAAATATAGTCGTACTTTTCTTGCTAATCCTATTGCCTTCAGTTCAAATGTGGGTTGCAATCTTAAAGGCTGCAATTCAGATAAACTGTAGTGGCAGATGGAAACAAAATTACAAAAACTGTATCACAGCTCAAAGGCCTCTGAGCCGGACTCTAAATAAAACAAACCATTTAAAAGAGAACAAAGTTTTTTTCTTGGATAAAAACAGCTATAGCTACATCTTTTTTCTTATCCTTAAAACTACAGAAAACATTCCAGTGTGTACTAATAATCAGAACTGTGTTGTTTAACATGGTAGAAAATCTGCATTAGACTGAATAAATATTAGATTTTCTGTTATTAGAACTTCCTGTGTGCACTTAACAAGCAGCAGGGCAGCAGGAGCAACATGTCCATGAAAACCTCTGTGATTCAGTTACTTTTTAAGACACTCACCCAGAAGGTGTTCTGAAAGACGGCCATTTTCCCTCAAAGGCAGCCAGCAATCTGTGGATAAAGAAGAAGAGGTAAAGCTGCATTATATGTAAGACTGATGTCAAGACATTTCTTTTTCAATCTGACCTCAATTTTCTCTGGTGATGGAGAGAATGACCTTTTGGATTCCTGTATTAGTCTGTAAAATGAGTATTTTCAGTCTTGGTTCTACCTTCAGAAAATAAACTGACGTATCAAAGTCTCAGCAAATTGCACACAAACAAGCCGTCTTTATAACTCCTGAGACAGCTTTTAATGTAGGGAGGTATATCCTCAGAGAGAAGACAGCACACCAGCAAATGATTTCAAAGACATAAATCAAAGGATGGAGGATGCCGATGAAGGTAGCAGGGAGGAGGAGTGACAGTAGGGATGTGGGCACAAACAGGGGAGAAGACAAATCGATGAAAGAAACGAAGAAGAGATGTTTGTAACCACAGAGGAGATGAGATAAATGTCCTCCTCCGTCTGTCCGATTCTGCAGTGACTGAATAATATACCCTTTTTTTTTTTTTTTTTTTTAACAACAAATAACCCAAAATAAGGTCCTCATATAGACAATAAAAAGTGATTCTTTTTCATAATATATTCTCTATAAAAGAAATATTTGAAGAAACACCAAATGACTTTATTCTGGTCCTGCCCTTTTCAAACAACCATAATGTGGAAAGTGTATCACAAGAGCTGTTTCTGTTGCATTTTATTCTGCTGATTGGAAGCATTCGGGTGTGTGTGTGTGTGTGTGTGTGCTGACAGCAGCCTTTTCTCTGTATTGGCAAGCACTCCGCTCAGTCCTGTTGGCTTGGCATTAGGCGGCAGCAGCACACAGATACCAGCACAGTAACACCTACAGCACAAAAACACACACAAACCTGACACACCTCACACCTTGTTAATTAACTCAGCAGAGGCGCCGGAGACCCTGAAGACAAAGTTGTTTGGCAAATTAGGACAGACCAAAACAATACTAGAAGAACCTATTTAATAAGATAATGATACTTCACATCACATATGATATGATCACATCTTACACTAATGACAGAAAATGATTACTAAAGGTAACTAAACTAAAGGTGTGATTTTCATGTATAAGGAGGCTTGTTTGGTCAAATGAAAAGTGATGGTAGTAACACAAACTTCTGAGCAACACAAGATTTTTCCATGCAGCGTCCTCCGAGTGTGACTGTTGTGCCTTGGTGATCTATTTATAATGTACACAGACAACATGTGGGGTTGGAGTTTGGAATAGCAGAGCAAGAAGTCACATAAACTGATTTATTTGTGTGTGTGTGTGTGTGTGTGTGTGTGTGTGTGTGTGTGTGTGTGTGTGTGTGTGTGTGTGTGTGTGTGTGTGTGTGTGTGTGTGTGTGCTGTTTACATGTGTATTTATAGTTTGTTGAGGATGCACACTAAAGACCAATTGTAGATGAATTGCATTTGTTCCTGTTGGCTGTAGAATCATCAAAGATTGGTAGATTGGTAGTCTGAGCTTCAGCACTACAAATCAGATCAGTGGAAATGTCAACGTGTTAATAATAAATTGTCTGCATTGAGCCTGCATGGTGACATTTACATCACACGGACACCAGCAGACTTAAGCAAACTCACAAGAGATGCACTCCACACAGACAACAATTACACAGTTGATTCTGCAATGCAAGAATATCTCTTAAATTAACACAATACGACTGCAAAATCTGTGTGGTCAATGTGAACAAGCAAAATGAGAAACTGCTGCATAATAAGGAAGTTCTAGGTCTCTTTTTAAAAAAACAAACTAAACAAAGGACATTAGACAAACGTTTTTGTGCTTGTTCAGTCCTAATTTGTAGATATTTACATATTTCAGCATTACAACCAAATAATTATTCATCTTCAACCTTTGCTAATAAAATAGAACACAAAAAATGCAGATATTTTTGTTTTCTGGGATACAAATTTCTGAATGCCAAACACTTAAAATCTAGAAACAACTTTAAAAGTTTAAGTTTATAGAAAATATACAGTTTGGGAGGACAAGATACATGGCAACATATCCATGTAAGCGGACTGATCACAATCAAACTACTAGATGAGTTTTAGGAAGAAAAAAGGGGAACAGTGAGAAAATAACAGCATAAAAAATAATGGTGAGAAACAAAGCTACTTGTTTTCTCCTGATCGCATCATGGTGGAGCAACTTTCTGCAGACATGAGTTTATTGCCCATCTTATGTGTTAATCCTACCCAGAGACACAAAGACAGAGAGAGGTGAGTGTAACAGGACCCATGACGATACTCGTCATAGTAGGACGTATAGAAGCTGACATCCAGCATTCTCCATCTGGCTCCAACTACACATTCAGCTGAAATCAGCTCTAAGGCAAGCACTGTTCAGAGGAAAAACTGGAACAAGCTGTGACCTTATTTCTCATTCACAGTGGGGTTAAATGTTTTACTGAAAAGTCTGAGCAAGTTTTGGTCTTACTCAGTGTGCCACCATTGCTGACCCACATCAGGAAAGATCAACTGACTTGACAGTTTTTGAGGTTTTGATTAGATTATTACATTGACTGTATGAATATTGAACCTTAACCTCAACCTCAAAATTCTGTTAGAAGTTTAAAAAGGAAAGTCCATTTTAAAAATACCTGCAAAGAATTTTTCAGCAACTACCTTTTTTTTTTGCAAAAAGTGCAAACAAGTCTTTGAAAATCAGAAGTGCATCAATAATCACAAAACCAAACTGTGGCTTTATTAACTGGCTGCTGCACACAAACATCCAGGACAAGGAATGACTTTAGCAATATTCTTGAGCCTTTTTATTACCTTTCTTAAAATCCAATTTGAGGTTGTTTTTTATCTCGGTGAACTGATGCAAGATACTAAGCCACATTCACTAAGGAGGAAATGTTCATCTTATGCAGAAAAATCAAGGTAACAATAAGGTGTTTTTACAAAAGAGGAACAATGAGTCACAGTAGGGAGCTTTTTTCAAGAACTAATTTAAGACAAAAGGGTAGGTTAATGGATTTTTAATTACCGTTTCTTTGAGCTTGAATCAAAACATGGGGAAATTATTTTTTTAAACTGAATACAAGATTTTTCGTTCACATTTAAAGTGCCTATTCTTTAATCCTCTTTTTCTGAGATTTCTTTTTACATTTGATCAACCCTTGTTGTCAAACTATTATATGTTACAGGTCAAAGAGTCAGACAGAGGGCAAGAAAGAAAAAAAAAGTCTGCTATATTTCAGATGAAGATTATAATCTTTAACAGACAGACAAAATAATACAACACTGACTTATCGACAAAGACACACTGACCTGCTCCTCTGCAACCCTTGCAGTGCCTGACAACACACAGATGGCTGCCAATAAAAATTAGGACTTAAAAAGGCAGATGGAGAGAAGTGAAAGAAAAGTCCTTCACACCAACAAAAACTAGCCACAAAACATTTAATTCCTGCAGGAAATAAATGATGTATCGTCTCCACCCATTACTGTTTTTGAGCTTCCTTTTTCAGGCTTTTGCCAAAGACAGGTCAACTGGCAGATGCCTCTCTAAAGGAGGAGAGAGGAAGGTCAACACAAACTCCCTCCTCCTCCTAACCTCCACCTGCTTTTCTCTCTCCACTGATATCAGAAAAAAATGAAAGAGGCTGTGCAGGAATTACTCTCTTTTTGTTTCCTCACACTGGTGCTGAAGGCAGCAGATAAACAGATTTCATTCCTCCAATTTTGGAAAAATTTAAGTTTTAAAATTTGCCTTAAATGCAATGACAGTAAAGAGTGGAATAAAAATGCTTCAGTAGTCGTTGAACAGGCACATTTGTCACAAGTCCAGAGAGCAAAGCTGAGAGGAGAAACTACATGATGCAAAGAAAGGGAGGAAAAAAGTATGAAGGACAGGTAGAGATGAAAAGCAGATGTGAGACTAAGAAAGGTGGGTGGATGAAGAGATGCAAAGATAAAGAAAGCAATTTACTGCAGAATCAGGAAGGTAAGCATAAGCCTCCATCATGAAAGATTAGCCTAAAAAGCTAAGACAAGTCATTAGTGAAATTTATAACAGTTTCAGTTTTTTGCCCATCAGAGCAGGTACATCAATATCTACATCTTTTTTTCTTAAAGGCTGTAAAATAAAAGGATATTGCTGAGTCACTGTCCACTAATAATACAAATGATCAGATTAAGAGCCCATTAATCAACTTTTATCTCTAATCTCTATATAATTTTTGTAAGAACCGCATAATGATCAGACTCTAGTTCTACCTAGCTAGTCCAGATTTTTATATTTGTTAGCTGGCTGCAGATGTGAGACAAACAGGACAAGGACAAACACTGAATTTATGAAGCACCTAGAGTCTGCAGCAGATCGACTCCTCTGTCTTTCTAAATTAGCTTTAAACCTGATTTGGCGAACCGTGGATTAGAGATCATTTAGTGTCAGACCCAATTTCCCCCTCAGTACCGCCACCAACACAGCTCTGCTCTCCTCCGCCACATCTGCTGGACAGGGATGACTCATAGCTCTGCCTTATAATTTAAAGAAAGATTGTGGTGTTCACATCATGTCACTGACTTTCTTTGTTCATTAATGGTCCATTATTATAAACATATTTTTATCCCCAAAGTCCCATATTTAGAGCTAATGTATGATTATAAAAGTATTTTATTCTCTTTATTCTTCATATCAATCTTTCTTCTCATAACTGATACAGAATACATTTTGTAAGCATGAAACAATTATTCTAACAGCTAAAATAGATTATGCACTGACAACCAATTACAAATGATTAATTTGTATGAGTTGTTGAATTGATGTATGAAAATTTACCATTTTAGAATTGCAAATTTCTTTAATCAATTACATTACCAGATTTACATATAAATCAGTTACTAATATGCATGTCAGTATCATATCGCCGCAGCTGTACAAACCCTGTACCTAAAGAAAAGGGAAAAAAAGTCCCATACAAGGGATTAAATTGTGGTCATAAGTCTCTTTTTGACACTTTTAATGAAACATTATCAATAAAACCAACAATTTGTGTAAAAAATGACCAATAGAGCTGATTTATGTCAACACATGAGAATATTAATATATGAGGTGTTAGGTTTTAGCCCGATAGCGACAATATGGGAAGATACATCTACAGATACATTGTGGTTTTGCTCGAGGAAAAAGGCTTAAAAGTAAAACTGCTTATCTGTATGTTGACAATTGAGCCAACAACTTCATCAGTTCTAAAACTAAATTAGTCAATTAGGTCATTCATCAAGGACACACACATTGCAAGAATGGGCTCTGTTTAGCTCTGTGCTCTCTGAAGAAACAGGAAGTAGTCCTCTGACCGGAGCAGTAGATCAGGAGGGACACTGCTGTCAAACGGTGACAAATAAGCAACAAACTTTCAGATATTTAAAATAACTCTTGCTCAAAAAAGTCATAGTGATGCATTAGACAACTTTATTGCCCATTTATATACCTCTACTACAATTTCACATGAGATTGTTTGTTTAGTTTGTTTCAACTGAACAATGTCCAATAATTTTACTACTGTATGGGCCTCTGCAGAAGCATAAACACCATAAACTAAACTGTAGAGGTTTACAAACAGGTAATATATTACTTTTTTTAGCAATAGTTTTTTAAATACCTGAAAACTAGTTGTTAATTTGTCGCCGTTCGGCAGCAGTGTCTCTCCCGATCTGACTATCGATGAGTATTGCTCCAGTCAGAGGACATCTTCCCATTGAGACTGCTTGCTTTGAGTGATGTCACCAGTGGGTATGGTCCCTACTGTAGATAACTAACTGATAAAACACCATTTTAAAATGACTGAAATATTCCATTATGACATCAGTTTTTTTCATAGTTTTTAAATATCTTATGAAAAAACCCTATCTTATCCAAATGTCACCAACAACATACCAAAACAGTAACAATTCTCTGATAAATGTTCAACAAAATGACAGAATTACACCCTCTATTTACGGACTAAGCAGCACAAGGCAAAGTTATGTTCTTGAAGTGATAAACTGGCTGTCCGGTGACTGGGGCAGACAGAGAAACAGTGAGACAACAAACACAATAAACATGAAGAGGCAGCGTGAAAGAAAGTGAAAGCTGAGTGATAAACACAACCCAGGCTGTCAGCTCTCCATTGTCCCAGCCTGAATGTGCTTTTGTCATTGCAGCATACAGCTCCAGTCCCGGCCCGTTTATAACAACGTACCAGGCGAGCATCCCTTCTGAGCTACGACATGACCAGCTGTGTGAGAGCAGAAGGCACAAGCAGAAGTCTATACACAGGAGGAGATAAGCCGGTGTGATAACTTACAGCTCTGCTCTTGGTTCAATCCACATACCGGTAGTTTTTCTTTGCAATCTTAACTAAAAACTGTTCCAATATTGTAGTTTCCATCTCTGTTAATAGTATACATAAATACTAAAGTAGATTTTACTTCAACACTTTCCAAAATATTGTTTTACACAGACTGAGATGGAAATACAACAATATCCAAAAATCAGAAGTGGAAGGCCACTCTTTCTGTAAAGGAATAAAATATATTCTATAGTAGCTGGTTGCTGATCTTTTAGCTCTTGATTAATATAGTACAGCCTATGACTCTTTTTGCAGCCAGTCGCTACTTTATGGAAGCACAGTAAGTCAATTCTACAGTAGTGAATCGCTGTCCTTACATTCATACATCAAAATAAACAAGAAAAATGAGTGCAGATGTGGGAGATATGGATGACAAAACCTATGGTCTGGAAAGGCAAGTCAATCTGATTATTTAAAAAAGCAGTAAGAGCCACCATTTTATTCCTTTCAAAGAGTAAAAGTAACAGAACAAATGTATTCTTGTAGTGACACTTTTTGCAAGGCCCACTTGAGCCTGGTTATCTATGATATGATCAAGATGGACAGAGGAGCTAGTCCCAGCTTGAAATTGCCACCCAAAATTGGTTCGTCTCCAGTCTTTTCATTTCTCATTTTAAACAAAACGAGGCAACATTTCTTTTGCGAGCCTCCAATGGCTGAGTTCCCATCCACTTCTGAAATCCTGCTTAGCAGAAAATGTACATCAGTCCCACTTTCATAGCCACATTTGGAGTAAATAAACTTGACTGTAGTGTCGATAGCAATTGCAGTAACAGCCAAGATTGCACATAGCCATAAAAACCATACAAGTCCACCATTGTAAAAAAGAATGTGTTCTTAATGTCATGCCTGGTTAAATAAAGGTCAAATAAAAGTTTTAAAGTCGCTAAAAAGACATGGAAGAGGCCACAAACAAAAACTAGTCTTGGCTCAACACAAGATAAGACTGTAGAACTGTTTCAGGATGTTTATTTTCCAACAGGACATATAGCAGAAACCGCTATAAAGAACATGTTAGCAACATCTGAACTGTTTGTTTTCTTCCTTTCTTTGGGTTACTACACTGTTATTAGTAAAAGCCACCTTAAGTGTGTGAAAAAACTTAATTTTGCATAATTACAAATGTTTTCTTTGGTTAAAATCTAATTTAATTGCAACTGATTGAGAATCAGCATAAAAAATGTTTGTAAAGCTGGAACCAAGAAGTAGATATTTGTTTGATAGATGATTTAATCAGTAAGCCAATAAAACAGTTCAATATCAGTGGCCATTATTTCTGTACTTTGATTAATGACCTAATTCTTTTAACTCTAGTTATCTGATATGTGACCACTGCTACGGAAATTAAGAAAATTATTTCCTTTCCAGTTCATCCTTCTTTAGCGTGCAAAGACAACCCACAAACAGACCGAGCCAGGACCAGATCTGCAGGCCCACTCCTCCATCCTGCCCCAGGACTTTCCCATCTGCAACATGTAGACCTTGGCTGGACTCACCCACAGCCTCAGGAGCAGCTTGTGGTTTTCCACAGAGGGTTTGGATAAAATTTCCCAGCAGGCTGCCACCTGTTCCCATCTGAACTCTTAACACATAATCACAATCATACTCGATGGATACCAAACCACTCAGAGCTTTAAATCCCTCTGTTTATGTTTTCATTATGTAATAGGTTATAGCTTTATGGTTTCCTGCCTTATATTTCCAGCCTCTGGGTGCTGCCCTGCTTGGCAAATGTAGAAGGAGGCCTTGAAGCCCTTTAGCCTACATATTAGCAGCTACACATGTATTATTTATGCTCATCATGGGCACCCAATAATGTGTTGTAGGAAAGCCAGTAGGAACAAAAAAGTGATAACACAGAGTCCTGTTGATGGCTTCAGCTGTGTGAACCTCACCAATCTTGGCTTTTTGAATTATCAAACAACATGACCATTCAGAGATGTCATAAAAGCATTAACTTGTACCAGACATTTAGTCTATTCAAATCAAAAGGCAAAGCAAGTGTTATTTCTTCACCTGTTCCTGTCAGCATCATCCTTTATACCAGCTTCCATCACTGAGTAAATTCAGATTTTGCATGGGTGCTGGGTGTTCGTGGTTTAATAATTGGCTGTTTGCTGAATAGCTGTAGGGAAACTGACAGTCAGCAAAACCTCAGGACGACAGCAAATGTTTCTGGCACTTTTTTCCTCTGCTTGTATCATGTTAGGTATGAGATCAACTCACTTTCTGTGACTGTAAAAACAATGTGTCATTTAACATATCAAATGTAAGGATTCTTAAATGTTTTAAAGGTCTACCAAATCAAAATTTCTGTCCATTTATTAAGATATGACTATAAAAATATTGTTCTCAAGTTCATCAGAACTCGATTGTCACATAACAGAAAATAGTTTTAAAACTGTCAGTTATCCCGGAGGATACAGACAGGTGACAAAGGAAAGAAAAAACTGAAACTATCATGATCAATGTTAAGTTTTACATATTTGTTAACCCATTTTCTTTTAAATATAAATGTTTTTTGTTTTAATAATTATTGTAAATATTAGCAGAACTACTGGGATGTTTGTCATAATTCAATCACTAAGCAATAGTGAAGTGTTTCTCATTGACTTATAAGTCCTAAAAAATAAGTTTGTTAGATTTTAAATCTTGAAAGACATTCCCCTAAAAGCAAATCATTAAAATCCAAACTCCATAAGCTTTACAAAAGGACCATGCAAGAAATAAATGAAACAAAACGTCACTAGCTTATTCCAAAATGTTTGTTTGCATTTAAAAACATATGCACTCCCTTCTACAGTGGGTCTCAACTTGTGATCCAAGTTTATTTTTAGAGTGGCATCACTTACCAGACATGCAATAAGTCCTCGGTAGTGAATGAACGGCAATTAAATGCAATTTACCAAGATTGTGCCTGTAATCTAAAAATATGCACAGAAAGAAAATTGTTCTTCTAAACTCTAGTGCAATTTCTCTTCATTTGTTGATCGTAAAATCCCTCCCTTCTTTTTTTTCCCCATTTAACTCACACTCTGAGTATTCAGGAGGGAAAATATTTATGCCTGGCAGAAATCAAAGCACAGGGAAAGCGTTGTTTAGCATTTTTGGTATCAAAAGACCCAGCAGCATTCAACTTCTGAAATTTCCTTTCAGACATAGACAGAGAAAAGCAATAACAGCAGACAACTGCAGCTCAAGAAGGCAGCTGTGCACAGACTCAATATGCAAACACTGTAGTTAATGCTGTTTGAAAATAGTCATTACTCATACTGAAAAACTAACCATCTTACAAACATCCAACGGGGAATTCCACAACAGTTTTTTCTGTTTCAACCAGATAGTGGTTTACCTACACCCTGGACATGATATTTAAGCCAAAAACTTCAACTCCATGACATCAAAAGAAATTGGATCAAACAATTAACTAGTTACTAAATTAATCAAAACAGATCAGGAGTACTTTGGCTCACAAATGATGAAAAGACTAGATGTTAAAAGCTGATTTTACCCTTCTTTTGTACAGGCAAAAGTATACCAGAAACACAGGGAATGAGGTCAGTGTGCTAATCATATCAGGTACCTAATGATACACAGATAAAAATCACAAATGTAAAGCTGTAGGGGTACATCACTGTTAGGTTTTAAGTACCATAGGTTTCAATTTTTGTGCCTGAACAAAATGCATGTTCAAATATTGATTATTTTTGTGCTAATATTTAACAAATATAAATAAATACTGTAACGTGTGTTTACGTATCTTAGAAATTTGTTTTAAAGAACTTGACTGAAATTAATTGCACCTTCTTATGACCTACTATTTTGGGATGTGGCCAAATTAGTAAACAAAAAGTAACAATTAGCAAAAATTTATATAGGATATTATATTTAAATTTACAACAGGGTTAATGTAAATAATATCTTCTTGTAGACCTACTTCTATAACTTTTTTCCAAATATTTACGCTTTTGTCAGATACTACTGATTCGTATAAGCTTTAAAACTACTACGTCAGTATTAACAGCACTCTCGAATGCTTTGTATCAATGGTGTTCCTGTTACAGGCGTAAAAACTTTTACTAAAGAAAGGATCTAAAAGCACCTTGTGATCGCTATCTTGAAATACAACTTCTTCTAAATATCTAATTTCACACCATTAAAAATAACTCATAAGTTTAATGAACGGCTTGAAATACAAGAAAAATCCCAGGAAATAAAAGCAAAACATCAGATAGCGGGACAAACAAACATATTTATTATGACAACAAAACTGATAGCCACCTTCACAGAAATGACCATTTAACTCAACAGATACGCAGAAAAAAGATGAGTCTGCTATTGTATATTTCAAACACAAACATGACCTTTTCCGACTAGTTGTTTTTCTTTTGTGTGTTAGCTAAATTTCCCTCCGTTCAAATGTCAAACAAGCGCGTGTACTATGCTATTTTTAAAACCCTAGCATATTTTGCGGGGACTTCGAGGCGACTTCTCAGTTGTATTTCTTGTAAAGAGGACGGTAGAGAGACGAGGAAGTCTTCCTTACCTGGACAGAGAGTTCAGTCAACGTATCGTTCGTCTTCCATCCCGACACTTTTTGGGGCTGATTCGGTCCAACGCTCGACCTCTCTCCTTACGGTTTGATCATAGTACTACAAATTCACCAGGCAGTGTGAGTGAATTCTCCCGCCCAGCTCAAAGCTGATTGGATATTTAGCCTGTCAATCACACAGAAACGTGTAGTAGACATAGCAACCACATAAAGACGGGTCGAAAATTGTATACGAGCATCTGATTGGATAATGATTACCACGATTAGAAAATTAGCCAATGATACGTTTTGAAACATAGGAAATTTGTGGAAGGAGTTTTTGTCATATCGAAAGCCAAATAAATTGTATATGGTAAGTTGCAATCGTAAATTAATGTCTCAATATACTGAGAGGCTTGAAAAATAATGACTTATCTGTAAAGAATGTAAAATTCACCTCAACTTTCCTCATACCTAGCTACCTTCCCACTAGATCAAGACTAGACTCAGCTAATTTCTCAATAGCTTGGAATACCTAATAACAATTTCACAAATGTACCTGCCTAACAGTCAGGCAATATTTATAAATATATATATAAGACAATATTTATTTGATTGTGTCACTTTGCCTTACAAACAACAAAAAGGTTAATCTATATTTCACTAAGCACTGAAAAAGTGAATCTGCTGCATATCAGAACTGTTTGAAAATACATTTTTTATGGATAAATTTGTGAAATAAAATAAGAGGCTGAAACACTTTAACTGAACTGTTCAGTTCATGTTTTGTTATACAAGTTTTATTTATTTCTCACCATTAACTGGGAAATAAATTGCAGAAACAAGTTTTGGATAATAGTAATCAGCTATATATATACATATATATATATATATATATATATATATATATATATATATATATATATATATATATATATATATATATATATATATATATATATATATATATATATTCTTTCAACCAATTTCACATACATCACAGTCACATGGAAGAACTAGTTGCTGGTCTGAAGTCATTGTCTGAGGCTATCACATGAGCAGGAATCGCCTCCTGTGCTGGTTTTTTATTGAAGTGGGGTAGGAAAGGCCTTTAACTAAACAGGATTGGTTTGGTTGTTGTGCAGAGGCGGTGTACTGTTTATTATGTTGAGCACCTTGTGCAATATTCTTCTTTTCACATCCACCTCCAGTGGCTCCAGATCAGCCCTCAGTACAAAGCCGGCTTCTGTATCAGTTTACTCAGTTTCTTTGAGTCTCTGGCTCTGATATTGCTGTTACAGAAAACTGTTAATAGGAAACTGAAACTTCCTGCTAATTTGCAAAATCTCAGTATTTGCTACAAAGTGCATTGCTACAAAAAGTGCAAAAGCCCACAGATTCAGTTCTATTGGATTAGGTTTGCTTCTAGTCAGAGTTTAAAATATATTATGAAAGTCAAACAACTTGTGTTTTGATGCTAAGAGGGTTTTATGACTTTATTTGTTCTTTCACGTGCTGTTAAGCTTCACACACAGGAGCAGAGAGCGTGCTCTGCTGGAAGCACATCTGATTTGATCCTCAGTGGTGCAGCAGAAATAATATCAAAAGTAACAAAGTACCTTTTTTGCACAGTCGCTGTACATTTCCTGTTCAGCAGTGTTGATGGTTAGAACAGATCATCATCACTTCCGCCTTTAGACTTGTAGCGAGTCACTGACATGAGGAAAAAACTGTGACCACAATCTCACAAAGGAAGATATTAACATGCTTTAAAAACTGCACTTCACGAAAACCCAACAAATTTGAGATCATACAACGTGTAAGAGAACCCAAAGGGACTGAAATACAAGTTTCATCATAGCCAGCATGACTGGCTTTGTCTCTTCCCTCCATCTGCAAACACAAATTAAATGAGGGATAATTCTTTGAGCCTTTAAGCCAAAATTAAATCTCAGAAATGATGAAATTAAATGAGTTGTTAAATTTAATTAACCATCACCAGTCCCTGCCACCTCTTTTGCCTTCATCAGTGATAAGCTTTCATTTGTCTCCCTCTAAAGGATTTTTCCGATCATATTCTCCTTTATAATATTAATTCACTGTATTGTTTTATTGTTTCAGCAAAAGTTTGTAGAAGTCCGATACATGCCCCACTGATCTGTTTTTGACATATTAGCATATTTGATCACTTCACATCACCTCTTTGTGCCTCTTATTGAGGCTTACAGGTCAGTTTAGTGTCTGCTTATGCAGGCGTGTTGATTTAAGGTGCCAAGACAGAAGATTGGCCTCCGTTGCTCACAATACACAGACAGTTTGGGATCCAGAGAAGCAAGCCCATTTCCCCCCTCAGGGTTCCTCTAATCTTGTTGGGAGATCAAGTGCGTATGACTTCCATCTGTGAAAATAAGTGATTCATCTCAATATCACTGCCTCTCTCTGGGCGTCCTTCTGTGTCAGGTGTCTGTTTCTCTGCAAGGAAATGAAGAAAAGAACCATGAGGACAAAATATCTGTGAGGAATTTAGAAAAAATCATCCTGAATTGAAATGTCTCTGAAATAACAATAAGAAAGAATTATGAAATATTCAAACAATTATAGCAATGATTCTAAAATAAATGTAAAACATCTGCAAGTCTAATTATGAATAGGATAATTGGATTCATATATTTGTTGTTTTAGCTCATATCTGTCTTGCTGTTATTCCACGTGTGTACAAAAGCATATAGAAGGATAATGAATGAGCCCAGTTTCACAATGTAGTTCAAACGGATCCAGCACAATAAAAACAAGTTGGAAAGTTGAAATTTAGGATGTTGCTATAAGATGAACTGGAAATAAAACAATAAACACATCCATCATGTTACATAAATTAGGGCACTTTGAGAATTTAGGTCTCAGTTGATGCACAAATTAATTTTATGCAAAACAAGTGAAATCAACACCACAAAAGTTTTCTTGCAAAGTTTTGACAAAGTTGTTTTTTATTTATGGTTGTATGAGACTGTTACAGCAAAGTTTAACCTGAGAGCACATTGGATAATGCAAAAATGATCCAAAAATAAGCAGAAGTGACATTAAAACAAGAAAACTGCTCCCACATTGCATCACTTTTGTTAAACTTTAATTAGATTGCCCTGTTACACTGGTGCCCGTTTATTGTAAAGCAGCACTGAACGTTGTGAACACAAGGAGGCGCACTGACTCTGAAGATTTTCTGCATTTTAAGGCATGACTCCTGTTTGCAGATAAGGTTGGACTGAATTCACGTCACATCCTTTAAAACTCAGATTAAAACGTTCCTTTCATCTGTTTCATTGATGCAGTCACTTCCGCCAGACCCTGCTATTTTGGTTGTTTTAACACTGAAGTATTATCTGACACTTCTCCTCTAATCAGACCATGACATGATGGGAAAAAGCCAGAGCTGTGATATGGCCCATCAGCACCTCCAACCAACCACAAAGCACCAAATTACTAAAACACATCAACATCAGACTTGTTTCTTTTCCCGAAGAGCTTTCAGCTGAATCACTATTAACATTTGACTTATTTTTGGTTTTAAAACCCAACATCAGGCAAATTTAGATCAAAATAATAGAAAAACAGAATACATAACTAAAAGATTATTTTTCCATTTACTTCTCCAAACCACGACCAATTGACAAAATAACAAACAGTAAGAAAATCAACTTTTGGGAAAAATAGTCACACTGTGGGGACAGAGTGACTCCGTTTTCTGAACTATTTGAAGGAAATTTCTATGAAAAATTTTTAAAATATTATTGTATTTATTAGTTTTTAAAAAATCTATGGACAAATTCCAAAAAGTATTTTGCCCATGGATCACAGCTGCTATTTAAAGATGGACACATTTCTAATTAATTGACATGTAAAAAACACAAAAATCTGATATGTAAATGTAATTTTAAAACCCTACAAATATTCATAAATACCTGCTCAGGACTTCTGTAATAAATGGACTAAAGTCAGGGATATAAATAAACCATTAGAATTAAGAAGCATAAATGGCTTGTTTGTTGGTGAGTTATTGGACTGTCCACATGGGATTGATTTAACAGACCTCACAGGTCTGGAAGGACGTGAACGTGTCCAGTTCTCTGACTAACAACCGAACAGCAAACGCCCCAACTCTGCTCAGAAGTGTGTGAGGTCAGCCGTCTGTCTGGCACAGATGTGTGTTGATGTGCTTCCAGCTGTTTGTGGCAAATCCTGAAGTCTGGACTGCAGGTCCCTCCCTTCATCCTATGAGGTCATCTTGCTTTTAATTAGATCAAATCCACCAGTTAGCAGGAGGTCGGACCATCTTTCTCTCTGGCACCTCTTTATAAGCAGCGTGAGTAAAAGATTTAGCAGACAGGGACTCAGATCAGGTAGGTAACTTAAAGTTTTCTGTTCATTCAAATCAAGACTATTCATGTTGAATGTTTGTCTTATCAGCTGTTTCTCATGGTTGGTTCCAGATTTACTAGATGATGGCTCCAAAAACATTTTGTGCTGTCATCTTTGTGGCTTGTGCTTTGAAATTTGGTTCCTTTCAGTGTGAGTATAATATGTATTTCATGTAGAAATCTTTAAATGAATTATTTTCTTTTACATTTGTTTTCAACAAGTTGTGTTTTTGGAATCTGTTAAATGTTTGCTTGTACTCACCAGTGTTTATTCTGTGAATGATCATTCACCAGAGGGAAAACCTGTGTCGACATTTGTATTTGTCACCACCAGAAATCAATCTCTGGTTGTTTTGAGCCACCTGTGTTCTCAAACAGACCAAGCATAACACTGTATCACTGGATTTCTTTTATTTATTTATGTTTTTGCCTTTTTCCTGCAGCAAGCTGCAGAGGACGATGTGGTGCTGAGTACTACAGAGGTTACACGTGCCAGTGTGACTACAACTGTCTGGCTTATGATGAGTGCTGCCAAGACTATGAATCTCAGTGCACCACAAGTAAGGCTTCTCCTGTATTATACAAGGCAGAAATAAAACTTTTTGTTTTCTTCTACAAGTCAAATTGCAGTTCATTTCTGATTTTTAAAATTACAAAGTTTTTTTTTGTTGTTGTTAGGAACATTAGATTTGATGGGTTTTCAAATAGTTCACACAAGAAAACCCACAATCTTTCAGCTTGATTTAGTATTTCTTTTAAAAAAAGCATTGATTGATTCCTCAGAATGCAACAAACATGTATTTAGATTTGACTTTTGAAGATGTCAAGAGGTAAGATGGTAACCAATGGTTTAATCATTAACAATTAGCTATATATTTAAAACTTATAGAAATTTAATGCATGTTAGCTGCTGCATGTGTTTGATGTAATTTTGCTGTATAAATATAATTTAACTGTGATTTGTGTGTGTGTGTATGCAACAGAAAACTCATGTAAGGGCCGCTGTGGAGAAACCTTCAGGAGAGGCCGATTGTGTAGCTGCGACTCTGACTGCACAAAGTTCAAACAGTGTTGTCCAGATTACCAGAATCACTGTGATGCAGATGGTAAGCCTTGAACAGCAGGTGTGTTTTGTCTGCATGGTAATTTAGTCAGATTTCCTTTACAGCACAGTTAGTTAGAGTGAGATAGTGAGATTTAAACAAAATCTCAATAGTAAAGAGGCATGCACGTAAGCATACATGGTCAAACAACAGTAGCTTGACATGCATGCAGTAATCTGCACTGATGCATTGAGCAGCTCAGCACTAATGAAGACTAGTGCATGTTAAAAAGTTCATGATAACAAACCCAAGATACTGTAACTGCTTGGAAAGCAAAAGACTTGAATCAAACTGCATTTTTGCCATTTAGGTTTTAAAGCATTCCTTCCCCAAGGCAAACCAGCTAACATTCATGAATGAATTTTCCTTCAGAGTCGACTCTGATTGAAGCAACAGAAGAGCCTTCGTTCAGTGAAGGAAACGATGCAGGTAACTGTTTTGCTTCTTAAAAAGACTTCCAGATCAATTAGCTGAATTATGAGCTGAACATGTTAGATTTAATCAGGTTTATGTCTGGAAAAGAGCAGGAAAATGTATTGAATTGACTTAAAAAGCCACTGCTGTTTGGAGCCAAGCCTGAACAGGACAAGCCAAGTGCATTAGCTTTAGGAGCCAAATGAAACACGAGGAAGCAGTGTTGTTATGAGTGGACGGCATGTGGGAGGACCGGGCACATGCTCAGTCACAGGAAAGGAAACCACATATGAGACCAGAAAACAATGACAACCATTTCCCTTCCTTTTACAATCCTATTTATTATTATTATTATTCAGGAATGAACTGAACACTTGTTTTTGGAAATTTCAAAGGTTAAAGTCTTGAAGTTTTTGTCAACTGCAAAAAAGGTTAGTTTTGACAAAATGATCAGAGCTGAAATCATCCAACCAAGCATTTACATGTATTGTCATTTTATTTTCAGAAAAGAGTGATGCTGAGGAAAAATATCTTAATAATCTGTGAAAAAAAGACTGCAAAAACTCATAGTGCTAACATTTCTATTGTAGATATGTTCAGCAAAGTCTCTCCGAGTGATGATTTTACCAACAATGGAGTGAAGGACCAGGAGACAACTCCAATCCCAGAATGCAGCAGTGGTTACGGACCATCTACACCTGACCTGCTGGATGAAATTCCCACTGAAGCCACTCTGGGTAGAGATTTTCCAGAGTTCACTACAGAGACGGCTTTCCCTCACACAGAGGCGACTCCTTCAGGTGACCTCTTGACACTTTCCCCCACAGCTGGAGACACCACTGTAAAACCAGGTGATTTCCTGAGTTTTTCTCAACTTTTAATCTGTATTTATGCAATCAGTTTTATCCTCTGAGTGTCTTAAAACTTTGTTCTTTGTTTTTGCAAACATTAACTTCCTGAAAAGTTCTCCTGCAGGTAAAAACATTTTCAAATCTTAATTATTTTTACCTCCAGATGAAATTGATCCTACAAGGTCCCCAAACCAAGACACAACTCTCCCTCAGCCCACTACTGCAGCTGACCCCAACTGCAAGGCCCCTACTTCAGCCCCAGAACCACAAACAGAACCCACAACCTCCTCCGGTGCCACAGAGGCTGAAAATGCCATTTCTCCTTCAGATGAGCCTGAAATCTCAACCGTCAACACACAGGACTCAAAAACAGTCCTGGAAAACTATCAGGTCACCACAGCAACCCCAGAGGAAACCACTTTGAACCTCAACACACAGAACACAGAAAACATCACAGCTTCTCTGGCCGACCCCAAAGATCCATCCACCACCATCCCTCCAACTGGAGCAGGAACTCCCACATCCACAGATCCAGGGTTAGATGAGAACACAGATAATGTTACATTAGAGATGACTACTGCTGATCCAACAACAGTTCCATCAAAACCAACTGATCCTCCAACAACTGAACCCACCTCCAAACCTCAGGACAAACCTGATCCGTCTAAATTAAAGCCTAAACCTGACACCAAGCCTCTGGACCCACAAACTCTGAGCACAGATAACCTGGGAGATTACCAGTCAGGTAGGAGGACATGCTCTGATCATGTGATTACATACAGAGAGGACCGTTTTCTCACACTATAAAAAACACTTAACCTTTTGATTAAACATTGGTGAAAATATGTTCTTACATGAAAAACTTTGCAAAAAACAAACTATTTTTTAAAAAGTGAGCTGTCCATCAATTTCCTTTTTAAGTGCAAATTAGAGGGAGCAGGTAGCAATCAGGAAGCCACCTCATTAGAAGTTTACATCAAAGAAAAGAAAAATAAATTTTTTATGAAACCTAGGTTAGAAAATTAGGCTAAACCTCCAGTTAGTTTTGCCTTTAGATGCTATTTTTATCCAATGATTTATTCGTCCAAAAATGTAATTTTCTGTGTCTGTTTTTCTTCAGATGACAGAAATGACGCAAACCTGTGTAGTGGGCGGCCAGTCAGCGGAGTCACCACACTGAGGAACGGCACCATAGTGGTGTTCAGAGGTTGGTACCAGAAAGTATTTACAAAACTGTTTAGGTCAGGTTGGTTTTTTTTTTATACCTTGATCAGAGTCCTGATCAACATGGGATGGTCAGCTGCCTGACCACCGTTGCATTGTGGGTAGGACCTAAACTGATTTAAGAACTGTGCTTTCCTGGAACAGGACCTATTGTAGGTTAAATGGACTGACAACTTCTGTTGTGGCCACACTGTGGTTGTTTTTAATAGTTATTTGTATCTGATTATATTTATATTATTCTAAGGTCTCCTTATGAAAACCTTATTTCTTTACTGTTTGATGTGTAGAATTAGGCCAAAACTGTGTGCTCAACTGCACCACATTTTTAGTGAATTGGTGGCAGGGATTTTTACTCAGATGAAAATATTTTTGCTTCATTCCCTGCCCTAGTGGTGAAATGTGGTTTTTTGTGCATTTGAAAACTGACTTGTAAAAATGTGCCCCACCCAAAAAATGTCACCAGCCACCACTGCAAACACAAGTTCGCACTTTCTTGATGGATGTGGGAACGCTCCTCGAACCCCTTCAACCCAACAGGTTTCTCCATAAACAATCATCTGAATATAACATAGAATCATCTGATTATCGCAGAACACCATATGATTAATACAACCAGTCATTAACCATTAATCAACATAGAAAGTGTCTGACGCATGCCTTGTCAATGGGGTGAAGGTCATGGACACTCGAATAAACTTGACAGGGTCTATCCCTTCATGTCAAACTATCTTAGGTTGTGTGATCACTTATAAATGAAACAATTTGATAAGAACTGCTCTTATGTAACCTTTCACAGGTCACTACTTCTGGTTTCTGGATGAATACCACGTGCCAAGTCCACCCCAAGGTATCACTGAAGTGTGGGGCGTTCCTTCCCCCATTGACACTGTGTTCACCCGCTGCAACTGCCAGGGAAAAACATACATTCTCAAGGTAGGCTGCATCAAACTAAACAAATTCATGACTCGTGACTTCACTGAGAACCCCCAGTTCTTCTCTGATGAAAGATTTTATCATCCCTCTTTTAATGTTTTTTTCTAAATTATGTTTTGCAGGGAGGCAAATACTGGAGGTTTGAGAATGACGTTTTGGACCATGGTTATCCCAAACTCATGAAAACTGGTTTTGATGGACTGCAGGGTCACATCACAGCCGCCCTGTCAGTGCCTCAGTACCAGAACAGGAAAGAGTCGGTTTACTTCTTCAAGAGAGGTGATGACAAGACTCAGTTTAAACAAAACATGTTTTTTTTCCCCTAAGTTTTCATTCAAACTGCTTGTTTTTACAGGGGGGTTTGTTCAGAAATATTCCTACCAGTTTGGCACCAGCCCAACGTGTGACAAAACTGTCAATTATCCCATTTACACGGTCCGTGCACGAAAGGTCAGACAAGCAGGTGAGCCAAGAATAAAACTTCTTCAAAATAATTAAAGCAGCTTTACATCCATAGTAAGATAACCAGAAAAACCGCACCCATTACTTCATATTATACTAAAACTTACACCGCATTGAGTTTTTAAAACTTTGGTTATTTAATGTTCAGTCTCTGATGGAATAACAATGCATGTGTGGAAAACTACTTTAGTGAAACATCTTTAAAAAATGACAAGTTTGTGAATTTGTTTGAGCATTTCTTCTATGGAAAAGTTTGATGCTTTTTCAGGTCAATCTATTAAAATTTCCCAAAATGACAGAGAAAAAACCAACCAATTATAAAATGTCCTCTGTCCATCACCACCAATTATTTTTCTGCAGTATTGACGTGACTGTTCTTCTAGTTTCTGTCTTAGAACCAGCCATCAACATCAGTAAGTCCTGGAGAGGATTCCCCTCCACCATCACAGCTGCTGTGTCTGTACCAAGCAACAGAGAGCCAGAGGGGTACAAATACTACATCTTCTCAAGATGTAAGCCATCATTGAAAGTTATATTTATTTTGTCAAATACCGGTATTTGTCTTTTAAGTTTCAGTACAATCAAAAGTATTGATTTATTTAGTACGGAAGCGTAGAGCTGCCACCCAAGCAAAAGAAAAAACGAGCGTTATCACGTTATAACGTGATAACTTTATTGTTCGAACAATATACTTTTCACGTTCGTACAATATACTATCACGTTCGTACAATATACTATCACGTTCATACAATATACTTTTCACGTTCTTACAATATACTATCACGTTCATACAATATACTATCACGTTCGTACAATATACTATCACGTTCTTACAATATACTATCACGTTCGTACAATATAATATCACGTTTTTACAATATAATATCACGTTCTTACAATATAATTATCACGTTTGTACAATATGTGTACAAGGTTTGAGTATTACGGGTAGTCAGCGAACGCATCACGAAGCTAAAACAGAGCACAACACGGATGAAGGCGACCTATCTATTCTGTCTGATTGTGAACGAGAACACCCAGTAAAGTAGCACTAGCTCCTGTCTTCACTTTGATGAGTGTGCAGACACCACAAGACCACCATGGACTGAGGCTCCATGCTGTTATTGAGCAGCTTTATCAGTGACTGCTGATGCGTACAGAAGGAACTCATAACGCATGGGGCTGTGTAGGAGGAAAATCGGTGTATCATTCGTTTTTCACAGATTGAGAGTCCACCTCAGTCTGATCAGACTGACTGCAGTTCTCGGATCAACTGCAGGGGTCCAGAAGGCTCCGGAATCACACCACCCGAGCTGCATTCAGGCGGGTTATATTGTCACACAGTGTAGAGCCCTGCAGGACTATTATTTCTTAACACGCTCCCGCTGAATTCCTGACCACAACTGCCCGCAGTTTGTCTCTGTCACTCACACACACTCCCGCTATCCGCATCCAACCCGAGAACACGGGAAAACCCTGAGCCAGAGCGCATCTTGGGCGCAGCGCGCACTGACATGCAGCTGTGTGAGTTCACTGAGAAGATCCTTCATTAAGAAAGAACTTCTCAGTGAACTCCTGCTGTCTAAGATGCTCAATAACAACAAAACCTCTCCATGGCTCAGTGCAAACAGCAGTTAACGTGAAACGTATACTGTTTAAACATGATATTGTACGAACGTGATATTATATTGTACAAACATGATAATTATATTGTAAGAACGTGAAAAGTATATTGTAAGAACGTGATATTATATTGTACGAACGTGATAGTATATTGTAAGAACGTGATATTATATTGTACGAACGTGATAGTATATTGTAAGAACGTGATATTATATTGTACGAACGTGATAGTATATTGTAAGAACGTGATATTATATTGTACGAACGTGAAAAGTATATTGTAAGAACGTGATATTATATTGTACGAACGTGATAGTATATTGTATGAACGTGATAGTATATTGTACGAACGTGAAAAGTATATTGTTCGAACAATAAAGTTATCACGTTATAACGTGATAACGCTCGTTTTTTCTTTTGCTTGGGTGGCAGCTCTACGCTTCCGTAATTTAGCCCTAAATTACTAAAAACTTTTTAAAATTCTGGTAAGTTGACCATGTTTTCCATAGTAACTGATGCCCTTATTTTGAAGCATCTACCCTCAAACCATTGGATTAAAACAACTTGCACCAAGGAGTCTATTTATGAAGTGAAATCTAAAGATATTTAAGAAGCAATGGTTGTTCTCACTACTTTATGATGGAAAGCTAAGCTTTAAAGGAACAAAATGTATTTTGCTCGTCTGCACCGAGTTGTAAACATTGTGTCTGGGATACTTAATGAGGGTCATGTAAGTCTTTGTGCTGCAAAGATCATTAAACTTTACATTTATTGTGCAGTAAAAAACATTCCATTTTAAATTATCCAAATAGTAGAGTAGCTTCTAAGTGAAGCTACACGAGTCTGGTCAAGATTTTACCGTCTAGTCGTTTACATCATTCTCAAAACACTACGGCTCTTAAAATTCAGACGGAGGCAGACGAGAGTCATCCAGCAGCATTTTCCACAAATCTCAGAGTCACAACTGTTGGAAAAGAAAACGGATGATTTTATAGCAATTTTATTTTTACTAAATGGAAACTCAACTAAGAAAAACATCCTAAATGCATTCATATATTCATGTATATTGAACAAGTTGACTCAAATTTGTATTTCTTTTGCAGCAACAACCTACAGAGTGAGGATGGCTGGTGAGCGTCCTGTCGTCGCAGCTCCTCCACCAAACATGTCACCTCAGTCCAACACCTTCTTTAAATGTCCAAAGAAAGCCTAACTTCAAAACTGGCTTCCCATCAAATAAATTTCCATAGTTTATTTTCTTCTTAAAGACACTACTTTAGTCTGGATTACAAAAACACTTCAAAAACAAAAAATCAAGGCAATAAAATCAGAATCAGAACATGAAAAAATGATCAAGAACAAAGCGTTTAAATGTGTTGGTAAAATGTTTTTCTGATGGGGAATGGTGAAGATTGGAGTTGTGGTTGTCAGAGCTTCATCTCATAAATCGTCTTCCTGGTACACCCCTGGAAGGAAAGGCGTGCCCTGTGGGGGTAGAACAAACATTTTCAAATATTGATGTCTTATGGTAGCTCAATAAAATACCAGTAGGAAAATATTATAACTGCATGATGTTTTTTGTTGTTTTCAGCATTGTCAATACTTGATTTAACACACTGAGACTTTTGTAACTGCTCTGCATAAAGAGATTGCTGTGTTTACATAAATATTAAAGTACTTTGTCAACATTTGTGAGCATATTAAAATGAAATATTTTAACTTTATAGTAGATATTTGAAGAAGGAAAAATAAAATCTGACTGTAAAAATGTCAAAACAAAGAGATGAGAGATGAAAAGGATTCAGTATTTTTAAAACCTCTAAACCATCTCAAAAATAAAAGATTGCATAAGTTTAAAACGAAATGTGTTTTTTTATACATGTATTAAAATATATAAAAATGTGTTAAAATACAATATAGAGGACAGCTTTTTATTATAAGCCATGTTAAAAATACCTATATTATATGCATTTTTATTTATTCTGGTCTGCTAAAACAGTAAAAAGAAAATGTATCAAATGTTGAAATCCCATTAAAATAATTTTCCATGGACTTGTTTTGAACTGATCAGCATCAACAGTAAGGAAAAAAGTTAAATATGTTACCTCTGCGCTGCAACTGTCTGCTGGGTCCTGGTCGATAGAGTTTAGGTGGAGCACTGCTTGTATCTGGAGAGACGTGACGTATTCAGTCAACAAGAGCACAATAAAATGCTACTAAACTAGGTAGCATTTCCATCCACAGCCAGGAAAAGGTCAGTTTTAGGATTAGACTGTACCTGCAGAGCTGGAGGAAGGCTCCTGGCTGGTGGAGGGAAGGTTGGCTTTGTCAGATGGTTGACTCGGTTCCTCTGCATCTCCCTGAGACACCACAGGATCCACTGACACTTCAGCACTGGGCCTAAAACGAACAAGAAAACCCACACATAATCCATGGGACCTCAAATTATGCTATAAACTACAAAAATGACCCTTAAAGTTGGCAAGAAGTTTCCAGCTAGAATTACACATTTGATTCCGTTAATAAATGGAAAAAAATTTGACATTTTCAACTTGAACTTTAACAAAAACAATAAGGTTTTCCAGCTAAAAGGCCAAAAGTCTGAATGTAATCATTATTAAAGAAAAATAAACTGTTGAGATAATGACCTATCAGTGTCTGGCTCCAGGAAAATGTCTCTCTCCTCCCCTGTACTGGCTGTTCCTGGTACAAGGCTCGGTGTGGATGTGCTCACCATGGGAACCGACTGGGAGGCGTGCTCCATTGTGTCGGACTGCGCAACTTCTGAGAACACTGCTGGTAAAACAACATAAAAAAAATAAATAAATAAATCAACAAACTGGTGAATTTGTATTTTCCCCCAGTTGTCAAACTTTAGATAGGTGGCCTGATTCTTTCATGTGGATACCTGGTGCTGTGACTTGTAAAGGAGTGGTGGGAACGCTGCGTCCACCTGACTCCTCTTCATGAGTTGCCAGAAACAGAGGACTTTCATACATCCCAAGACCTGGAGGAAAAAAGTAATTTGCTTTTAAACAAAAACCTCAGTCCCAGGGACAAAATCCCCTTCAAATACATTTCAAGATGTCCTGTTTTGTGTTTATAAAGGTGTAATAAAGCACCTCCTTGTGAAGCAAGCTGTCCCAGATCAGAGTGTGAGGAGGAGCTGGTCTGTGGCAGGTCTTCTGAAAGACCAAATCTGAATCGAGGAACTCCTGCAACCTGGGGAGAACTAACAAACAAAAAGATCATTTTATTCTTAATTTTTACTCTTGACCCTGAATGAATTACTTCATATTTAGCATCAATAGCATCTTAAAAAGTACTCAAAACAGTAGTCTCAAAACATTTTAAAAAAACCTAACTTAATATTTGCTACACTATATTGTCAGTAATTTATAACGTATACACAAAGAATGATTTGGTTTTTGCACAAAATCATAAACTAATAGATTAAACAAAAATAGAGAAGGAAACGTGCTTTAAACAGCATTTACCAGTTCTGATTCAGTGCTTTTTAAACTTTGTTTGTACTTTCTGCTTTCTAATCCAAATGTCAATGACTGAGACTTACTGGATGGCCTGGTCAAAAGCATCAGAACGAGGAGGCACCAGAGTGGGAGTGCTGGGAACCATCCTGTCATCATCTTCAAAGAAGTGCTGCTGCTGACCGAGGAGCAGAAAGATTATCAGTGCTGATCATATAAATAACACAATTACTGATAAATCCTAATGTTGTTAACGTGACTTACAGCACTGCTCGCAACCCCAGGAGTGAGTCTGCCTACTGACTGGCGCCGAACGGGGACTCGCTGTTAAAACATCAAAAGAGGCGATATTGAAATGTCAAGCAGACTTTAAAAAAAAAGGTGATGCAACAAAGTATAAATGATTTCCTGCACAAAAAGGTATACATACAGGTGGTCCAAGTTCTGATGTCGGAGCGGGATGGATGCTCAGTCGGGGCGGTAGCTGATGCACAGGTCGCCGTGGTGACGGGGGCATACGTGTACCTGAACTTGTTATTGGCTGCTCAGTTGAGAAGGCTTCCATTGTGCTCCCCTCAACTACAACAACAGCAAAATGTTTGGAAAAATGTTAAATTACTGCTCATAAATTTAAATTACAAATTAAGAGACAGCAAATATATATTTTTTATAACTTTGTTAGAAAATTCTTAAAGAGCAAGTGCAAAAAACCAACCCCAAAACAAATGCATGGATCTAAAAAATTAACCCAAAGATCAGTTTTTAATAGGATATAAAAATATGATTCAGTGAGTTACCCTAAAAGGTTAATAATAAATAATAATTGGGGTTGTTTTTAATGGAAATAAGCAGCTTTATTTTCCTAATACTTTTAGGAATAGTTTTTAAACTTTAACTTTTGAGATTTAAAACTAACCATTTATTTTATTAGAGTGAAGTCCCTGTTGGAAACAACATATTTTGGCCAGTTTTGTCATCCATTCAAAACATTTTATGCTTTTTCCAGTCATTGTAAAGATAACTAATTGGATGGCGAGACAGTTTGTGAGTACATATGGAGAATCTACGCAGTACAAGCTTTCGACAGGGTTTCCTGGATCTTACAGCTGGGAGTCTGGGAATCTGCAGGCCTCTGGGTGGAGTCGGACGCCCCCAGACTCTCCTCTGTCTCAGTGCCTGGGTCTGTTACATCAGCTCCCTGGAAAACAGAAGGGGAAAAGAAAATTATTAATAAAAGAAAAATTACTGGAAAATGAAATGAAAGAAGTTTGATGAATTGTAATAGTTGAATGACATTTAAGAAAATGTGTACAGCAATGATGATTAGCAAAAGGAAAGTAGTATGTGCTTTCCACATGCATTGTGTGCCAGTACATGCTGGCAGAGCACAACATAGAGATTAATGATTCATTTTCTCCCTACGATGAACAAAGACACCTTTTAGAAGAAAGGTTCTGGTAAAAATCACTTACTACATTCAATCAGCACTAATTTGACTGATCCAGGCTTTAAGGAATTACATTTTTGTCTCATTAGGATTGGACTTCATGTGAACCACTTCTCCTTAAAAAGTCCCAATAAAGGAAAAAAAAAAAAAACAGGTTTATTGATGTCTCACTATAAACAAATCTATTTTAAGCTTATAAACACACACACATGCAGATTACTGTCAAAAGACTATTAAATGTCATGTTTTAGAAGCTGACTCAACACAAACGTGCAAAGAAAAGAGAAAAACTTGAGTAAACATAAGCAAAAATTAGAGGCAGACAAAGTTACAACAGGGGGCTTAAATATGTGTGATGGTGCAATGAGACAGTGTGGAACAACTGAGTTTGAGCAGGAAAGGGAGTGAGCATCTGACTGGAAGTGAGGGAGGTTTAGAATGAACGAGTGACAAATTAAAGTCTTTACTGTGAGAAAAGGATGCTCCATAGATGATCTAACCTCTGTGTCGTCTCCTTCATAAGCCTCGTTGCCATCTCCACTCCCCTCATTACTGTCCTCTCCTTCCTCTGCCATCTCTCCATCGTCTTCCTCCTCATCTTCCTCGTCCTCTTCTTCATCTTCTTCCTCCTCCTCTTCCACATAATCCTATGGTGAACAAAGAGGTTCATGCACCAATGAGCAGAATCCAAAACACTTCACAAAGAGACTTCAAAAATGTTCTACACAAACTCTCTACCTGCTCTTCATCATCTTCTTCCTCCTCTTCCTGTTCATCTTCACTTTCGGAGTCAGTCAGTATGACAATGACTTCCTGCTGCAATATGTCATGGGTTTCACTTTGGGTTGGGGTGACTCCAAGCTCCATTATGGACTGAGAGGCTACATCGTCTTCCGTTTCCTCCAGGTTTGAGAACTCCTCTGTCTGCAGAGAAAATCATTTAGCTGCAGGTACATCAAACATGTGCAACTTAAAGCTTCCATCAGTGGGTAATAGTACATGTAGTGCTATTAGTTTATTCATTTAGAACATTTAAGACAACTGAAACTGACCACACTCCAACTTCCTCCTAAATTGTTTTACATCAGATTTAGTCTTTAGTAGAGCTATAGCTATGTTATATAACTTTAGAGCAAATAAAAAATAATTTGGAGCAGAACTGTCAGAGTAAAAAAAAGAATGTTTCATGACAAATGACCTGGCTCACTTCTGCACCATCTTGACTGTCTGTTGGAACCACCCCTTCAGCCTCAGCACTCTCCTCAGCCAACACTTCCTCCTAAGAAGACCAAATCAGTATCAAGCTTGCAAACAATTTTTTCTTTGAACAAAAACTTCAAGAACACCAAGACCCTTACCTCTGGACCCACCCTCTGGATGATGCGCAGTTTTTTCGATATGGAAGCCCTGGAGGTGTCCTCCTGGGTCACTTCAGAGTCAGTGGCCATAGTGCTGCTTTCTTCCTCTTCACGAGGCCTCTTCAGGGCAGAGGTTCCAGGTGTTGCTGAAACTAAAGTCACATCATTACAAACCTCTTTTATTTGAGCAAGCAAAAAATAACAACAATGTGGTTTGGAATTCTAAGTCCAATTAATGATATGAGTCAGTATGAATTCATCTAATAAATGCATCATAACATACAGTGTAATATTGGATATGGTTTTCTAGCTTAGCTTCTTTTAAATACAAGTTTATATCCTCTCCTGGAGTAAAAATCATATCTACATAAATCCTCAGATTTGAAGAGAATTTCTTACCGGTGCCAAACACAGAGGTGGTGGAGGACGTAGACGGCCATTCCACCTGAGAACTTGGCGTCGCCTCGATCAAAACAGGTGGAGGCTCCTGACTGGGTGGTTCTGAGTGGGTCACACTCTGTTGCTGCGTTGGCTGAACAAACGCTGTGGCCTGTACGGTCAACATAGGGCTAGCTAAAGTGGTCTGGACATTGGGGCTAGCGGAGCGCACAGAACCACTGGCACTGCCGTACACGGTCACATGTTCCACTGGTGGACCTTCAGTTGACTGCATGGCTGTTGAAGGTTCGAGTTGGAGGAAAGATTGGAAAAGATTTTAAAACTCATCTAAAGTACCAGTGATGTGTTGGATTTGATTTCTACCTTTAAAAAAAAGTGAAACTTTGCAGTTACCTTCCTGGGTCTCCACCTGTGTGGTCGGCATGACTGTCGCAGTTGGTGTTGGGGTGGGCACTGGGGCTGGGGTGATCATGGGTCTGATGCTTGCTCGTGGAGTGGGTTTGCTACCTGGATTGTTGGGCTGTTTGCTGGGTGTAGCGACTACAGGCGTTGGCTTAATGTTGGCAGTTGGAGGAGGGTCAGAAGTGCTGGCACTGTCAATGAGAAGGACGCCGTAAGTTTCTATGGAACTCCAAATAAATTCTAAGAATACTCTCTGACACTAGATTTAATTTGTCCTCAATACTGATCCGAGTCATTTAAGATGTTCCTGAGGCGTTGCTTATCTCTCGGCAGCAAACTACACATCATAAATACAGAAAAGTTATTAAAATATGTTCTATATAAATCGTTGACACCTCAACAACTAACATGTAGTAATTTTATTCATGCTATTCCCTCCTTAAAATTAAAACCAGTGAGTCGTTTAAAGTGGTAAAATACATTGCCATAATACAAAACAATATTTTTAATATGTTTTGAAACCATACCTGCCCCTGTCTGCAGCTGACGTAGTCTTCAAACTGATCTGCCTCTGTTCTGTGCTCCTCTGCTGCTCTTGGATCTACAAAAACAAATTTTGTGAAGATAAACAAAAAGCAAAACACTGATTTCACAAAATCTGGAACATCTGTACAACTTACACCTCAAATATAGTTAATGGGAAAATTGTTTAACAGGTTCTTGTCATTTTAATTTTCTTTGTAGATACTAGTTTCAGTTAGGAGTAAAATAACATCACACTTAAATAATTGAAAATAATAAAAACTAAACTATCAAGCAAACTTTCTAGAAGATACTCACCTTGCTAGGACCTGCCTCAGGCTGCTCATCTCTCTGATCTTGTCTTTCCTGTTGACTTCTCAGTTCTCTGAGTCCTCTCTCCTGTTTACTAAATCGACTCTCGTATTGAGACTTGAGAGCGCTCACTCGCATCTCCAGTTCCTCCCGCTGTTGCTTAAATTCATCTCGCTGCTGCTTCAATTCCTCATTCTCCTTTTGCAGCTGATCTTTGGTGCCTGGAAATAAACAAATTAGGACTGAAATACAAATAAAATGTGCAAGAAATACTACACCTAGGTTAAAAAGAAGGAAATATTTCCTGATTTGTAAATTTGTTATAGTTTATTTGGTTATAATATGTTGAACCAGAACTTAATCTTGTCACCTGTGAGATGGGTGATTCTCTGTTTGGCAATAACGAGAGCTTTCCTGGTCTTCTCCTCCTTCTCAGCCATCTGCTGTTTCAGCGTGTCCTCCTGAGAAGTTTTATCCTGCAGCTCCTGTCTCAACCTTGTCATCTCTGTCTGCAGCCTGGAACACTGCTCCTGACAATTACGTATTTCAGTCTCTCGTTCTACAGCCACCTGTGGCAAAGACAAAGGACTGTCAACAGACTGATATAAAAAGAAGAAGAAAGAAAGCTCAGTAAAATGTTAACTAAATACTAAGTGACTTTACCTTGTTGGTGTTCTCCAGCTGTCCTTCGAGCTCATTGGTCCTGGTCTCAGCCTGACTCAGAGACTCTCTAACTCTCTGCAGTTCTTGAGCAGAGGCTTGACGTGCCTCCTCGTCTTGAGATGGACCTGATGCAGCCTCTGCCTTAAGCTGCAAGATGCAAATAAAGAAAGATTGACCTTAAACAAGAACATCAGTGATGCTACTTATCAGTTTAAAGTAGAACAAAATGCTCAAGACAACTACTGACTTGTATTTGGTTTGGATTGAAGCAAGCAGGGAAACATTACCGTATCATGTTTTGACTTAAGCTCATCATACTGATTTTTGTAGCGTCGTCCAATCTTCTTGACCTGGTTAATAGTTCGCATCTTCTCCAAGAGTTCCTGCTTCTTAGTCTCCAGTTCCCTCTTCAACACATTCCTCTCATCAGTCATCCTACTTACACTTTCACGCAAGCTCTGCATTTGGGCCTGAATCGAGGTTGTGACATTATTTGTCCTACAGACAGACAAAGATTTTTTTAAGTAAAAAGGAAATAGAAAACTGATAAAAAGCAAGGAAACATTTTTTTCTGTCACAAAAAACCTCTTACTTGGTCAGCTCTACTTTAAGTTTATTGTTCTCCTCATTGAGCTGCTGGATGCGTTTAAGGTGTCCCTCCCTCTCAGTATGAAGACGCTTAAACTCATCAGGGTCTGAATCTTTCTGTTGGCTCACCAAATGCTGAAGGAACACAATTTTAAGAGAGAAAAATAGTGTCAACAAAATAACTATTCAACATGAAAAAATTTCACATTTTTGGCTGATGTTTGAAAAACATTTCTGACCTGAGTCCGAGCCTTCCAGCGTTTGACTTCTTCCTCCAGCAGTGACTTCTCTGCCTGCAGCATACCGCTTTTCTCACTCAGCTCAGTGTTAGCCTGCTTCAGCGGCAAGGTGTCCGACTCCAACTTCTGCGCCTGAAACACAAAAATAAAACTGTGAACTGAGGATAATATAAAAATAAAACAGACATATAATACTAAAGAGGTACATATTAAAATCGACCACTGACATCTTTTTTAGTAAAATGAGGCTGACACCTTAGCTTTAGTTTGCAGCAGTTCTTGCGCCACCTTCTCATTTTCCTCTCTCAGCATCTTGTTGGTCTCTATTAAGATGTTCATTGTTTCAGTCTTCTTCATTAGCTCATCATGTTGAGCTAGAGTCTTTGCAGTTACCTGAGACATACAAGCATTAGTTTATAGCCAAAATAATCCATGGGACATGTTCTCTAATTTATATATTGATCCCACCTAGACCTCCCTAGAAGGAAGATAAATATCATTCAACTAAAAAGAGGAAAAAGGTTGTTCTAGTAAACAAATAAACTTAAAGAAACAAGACAATTTTATTTTGGTTAACTGTAGTGAATTATAGGAACTTCAAATAAAAAAAAATATATAAAAACAGACCTGCATTCTTTCACTTGCAGCACTCAAACTGTCCTGCGCCTCCTTGAGCTCTCGTTCCAAGTGCTCCACTCTCAAACGGCAACGTAAGCTCTCCCCTTGGGCAACCTCAAAACGAGACTCTGCAATCTCCTTTTCTCGACGCACAAATCTATAATGGACAAAAAGCAATCAAGATTTTTAAACAAAAACATGAGAGAAACAGGTCGACATAAAGCTGTGAAAGTGGTTAAAACAACACCAGCAACGTTTCCACACTTCTTAAACCTCATCTTTGTAATCTGATGGACAAGACTCATAAAGCAGAGATAAATGAGTTACCTGAGAATCTCAAGAAGCTGCTCCTGAGATTTTCCCTCTTCAGTCAGAGATACATTCAGTGAACTATCACCAGCAACACTCTGTATGTTGGCAGCCAGTTTGCTGCTCATTGTCTGGACCTGCTCATGCAGCAGAGCGTTCTGTCTCTGCAGCTCCTCAAAGCGGCTCTCCATCTTAGACATCTCCTCCTGTATCATAAGGGATGATGTTAAAAGTGAAATTTCCATAAAAATAAATAAAATGACATTAAAAAAAAAAGAATGTACAGCCTTAAAATATGTCTTTGTAAGGCAGGGTTAATATGTTAGTTTATAAAAAGCATCTTGTTAATAATTTCTGACTAACCTTGAGGATCTTTTCCTGCTCCTCCCAGGAGACTCTGGCTTCCAGTAACTCAGCACTGAGCCTTTGGGCTTTCTCCTCCAGCTGGTGTCTGACCTCAACAACCTGCTGAGCCTGAGCCTTAGCAGCCTGCAGAGCCTCCACATCAGCAGCGTGCAGCATCATCTCCTGCTCGTATTTATTTTGAGCCTCAGAAACCAGCGTAGCCTGGGGATGAGAAAGATTTGATAACGTCTTAATAGGAGCCATTTCTTTAAAAATATCTTTCGGTTTTGTTATTTTTAGGCTTGCAGAACCTAATAATTGTTTGTCTTGTGCCTGATAATAAATCATTCAATATATGTGTGTAATTACCTGCTTCTGGCAGTCCTGCAGAGCCTGCAGCTGCTGCGCCTCACATACAGCCAGCTGCTGTAGCACTGCCTGGTGATCTGCCTGGACACTGCTGAGACTTCTCCTCAGGTCATTTATCTGACACACGCAGTCAACAAAACATATTAGCAAACTCTTATTTTTAAAGAAAAACACATGTAAATAATGAGAATTCAAGTAAAAAGTTGAACATGTTTATCGGTGAAGGCCATACCTGTTCCTCCAGAGAAGCAACAGCTCTCCTGTTCTGCTCCTCCAAGTCTTGTTTATCTTTCTGGGATTCCAGGAGCTTCTCCTCCAGCCTGCGGCGCTGCTCCTCAGCTTCATTCAAACGGACCTCAATGGATGAGCGGGCCTGCTCAGTTACCTGCTCATTCAATGATATTTACACATAGAAATACAAACATTATCAGGCTCTAATATGAAGCTATATTTTGCAAAAAACTACAACAACAACAACAACCTTGAAATGAGTTTATAACAAAACTCAAAAATGAAAATTTGGTTTACAAAATGTACTTTGTTAAAGCTGATGTTGTAATAAGTGATTATGACTAATACTGAAAGTTTAGACTTAAATTTAAACTTTTACCACATAATCCCTTTAGACAACTTGGCTTATGTTCAACATATTATATGCTCATAAAACTTGTTTTTACTAAATCTTGATTTATTTTGATGGAGGGGCGTTTCCTCGTGGCTGCTCTTTACAGTTGAGCATTTTGCCTTTACTGACCATAAGGACACATTTTACATAAAATTTAAATGTTTAATTGGATTACACTTTTAACAGCAAAGGGAATGTTTAAAGGCTATCCTCTATTTTGTTCAGACCAACACAGTGGTCTGCTAACCACAAAACTATTCAGTACATTTTTTAACTTAAGTTGTTGTTAAATATTTATGATCCAAGAAACCTATAAACAGTTTGTGGGTTGTGTCCTGACCTGTTTCTCTTTCTCCAGACATTCTTCCAGGCTTTGAGCCATGGTTTTGTACTGATCCATGCTGGAAGTAACAGCCTTGAGTTTCTCTGCCAGCTCCTCTGCCCGGGTTTCGGCCTGCTGCAGAGATCGCTGGAGATCCTCGCGGTCTTGATCTGAAACGTGCTGCCCTGCAGTTGGATAGAACAATTTGTGAGTTTAAATGGGAATAATACATTCTGAGTTCATGGAAATGCCATTCCATTGTTAAATCCTTTGAGAAGTGTGGTTTATGCATTTCATTGAGCTTTATTGGCTATCATCTCACCAAAACAAAAACTGGATACCACAGCATCTGAGCTCGGCTCAAAGAATGAATATAAATCTGGCTCAGACAAATAAAAATAAAAAAATGTGTAAAAACAGAGCAATTTCTCGTGTTTTATCACTCTCCTTAACACGCACGCACATTCAAATCACTTGAATGTGAATGAAAGAATGACTTCACTGATGTTGAGAACATAAAATCCAGTGAAAGAAAACACATTTCCCAGCACAGCCACAAAGAATGTCACACCTCTTTTACATAATTCTGCCCGTTTTGATACAAACCTCTGGTAATGGGTGTGGATGGGGAGCCCAGGGTGTGACGGGTTTCAGTGTTGCTTTGTTGCATCTTGAGGGCGCTGAGCTCCAACTCAGTAGCATTCAGTAGCTCCTTGGTTTTCTGATGGGAAGCGATCTGAGTCTCTAACTGCCTCTTTACGTCCAGTAACTGGATCTAAGGAAAAATGGTTACCAAAAGGCCTAAGTGCAACTTCCTCTGTTAACTTAAGCATGTCTGCTTTACTATAATTATTTTAAATGTACACACACTTCAATAAGACACTCACCTCCTGATTTCTGCTGAATAGGTGATGCTGTTCCACTTCCTGCTCGAGCCTTTTCTGCAGCTGGGAGATCAATTGCTCCTGCTTTTCCATCTGGCTGCTGAGACGATGACGCGTTTCGGCCTCCGAACGTTCAAGAGTGGACTGAAGAAGAAATAAGTCATTATTTAGAGCTTTGTTTATGTGAACTGTGGGTCAAAGGTAACTCTTCCAGTACCTGAATAGTCTGGAGACTGCTCAGCAGTTGTTTCTGGCTCTGATGTTGGCTCAGGCCCGTCTCTTTCTCCTGGTTCAACCTGGACTCCACCAGCTTCAGTTCATCTCTTTCCTTGCGCAGGTACTCAGCATCACCCTAAAAGACAAGACGAGATCAGTTTAAACTATAAATATCTGTATTTCACTTTTTCATTAGTTATTAAAAACTTAGCAACGCAATGATGGATCAGAAGCTAACCAACCTCAGCCATGGAGAGTTTCTCCCTGGCAGCTTTAAGATCCTCAGTCAGAGTGTGAACTGTCTGCTCCAGTTTCTGTGTGGCAGCCGCTGACTTCAGTTCTTTGTCTCTAAGTGAAGCGATCTCTTTCCTGTAGCTCTCAACGTTGTCCTGTAGCATCTCATACCTGTAGGTGAAGAGATAAGTCAGCATTTGGAGAGAAAAGACATTCCATAAACCAAATAGTATTGTGATTGTTAACATCAATATCAGAGTATGGTTTATTTCTACTAAATAATTAAAAAGCAACATAGTTCTGTATAAGTTTAAAAAAAAAGTCACCGCTTTGAAGCAAACTCTAGCTGGGTTGATATCTTTCCATTCTGAGAGTGGAGATCAGACAGCTGCTCCTGGAGCTTCTCGTTCTGTTTGGTCATCACCTTTTCACTCTCCAGCCGCTCCTTCTTATAGGCGGAGAACACTTCCTGCAACTACACATGCAGACATTTGTAATAAATGATTTTAAAAGAAAAAAAAAAACTTAGAAATCACTGAATATAATAATTACCCCAAATCATTGTTTTTAATTGGGTTTCTCTTTTTGTGGCTCTTTTGTTGCAATTAAAAAAAATCTTTTAAATTAGATCGTTTTAGAATGATAATTATTTCTACTCATAAAATCTTTATCCTGATGAGTTTACAGTAAAACTATTAAAGATTCTTCACATAACATGGGATTATGTAAGTACAAAAAAGATAAATGTAATTTAATGAAGGATACTGCCACCTGGTGGCTGACAAACAACAGAACAACCTCCCGTCATTCACAGAGGCCATCCGTTGGTTAATTACTGACATTGACGATGTTAAAATCTTTTATTAAGAATTACAGGCCTGGAGGATAGAAACCTCATGTCGATTCATCAGCTCTTGTCATTGCTGAGGGGTTTTGACAGCATCTTAAACTGGATCTGGCAAATATCACCTGTCGCAGAGCAGCTTTGGCCTCGAGGGCTTCAGCGGACTCTGCAGCCATGGAGACGAGTGCAGTAGGTGTCCCTGTGGTGGGAGTGGCTGCTGGTGAACGTCGAGGGGTTGATGTCAGAGAGAACTCCTCGGGTGGTGCTCCTGGAAATCATGAATTCAAATACAAACATTAAAAAATATTAGGAAAATGATGAGACTTCCTGAGAGTTCACTATAAATAAAAGTATCAGAAACCATAATTCAAATAAGGACTTCTGCAAATGATCCTGTGTTGCCTGTAACTCAGTAGTTTTGATGTTGTTTGTTACCTTGAGGGAAAGCAACTCCTGTAGCCTGAGCCAGAAGCACACGGTACATGTCTCTCTGCCTCACGATAGACTCGGTCATCTTTATCTGTTGGCTGCGTTGCTCCTTCAGAGACTCCAACTCAGCCTGGGCTTTCTCCAAACTGTGCTCCATCTCCACATGCCTGAAAAGTAGACTCTGATTAGTCCAGCAGAGTTTTACAGCCATCCGTTGAAGGATTTCACGTTAAAGTTATAATAAAAAAAAACATTTGTACTATTTTTACCTGTGATGTTTTTTGAATTTTCAGGCAAAAAAAAAAAAGTTAACTTGTGAGTTATCAAAAGAAAATAGAACAAGTATTCAGCTTTCACAGACCTGCTACCAGTAGTCTCAGACTCTTCTTTCTCTTGGTTATCGCTGAGCTCCCTGAGGGCCACCAGAAGACGCTGATTTTGGGTCTGAAGCTCTTCCACACTGCGAAAAGTCACCAAGTGTTTGCTGATCACCTCTGATGTGCTGCTGACGTCAGCTGAGCTCACATCCTCCTCATGAAGGACATGGTTTCCACGAGCTTCTTCCAGCTCTATCAGCAGCACACGGACCTAGCAGGGAGAGCAGAGGACAGCACAGAGTGAATATTCAAGTATTTTATATTGTATTAAGCTATAAGAAATAGCAAAAACTCACCTGTTGACTCAAATCAGCCACCTGGAGTTCAAACCTCTGGTTGTCCCGTTCCAGTAGGGATGCTCGCTTGTTGGATTCATCAGCCTCGTTCTGCAGACGATGCACCTCCTGCAATGAACATTTAAATTTAAACATTTACACAACTCACTACAAATACAGATGCTATCTTGTACTGTAGTGCAGAACACACTACTCACTAACCACAATCATTTCAAATACATTTCATTGGCACTCATTACACATTAGAAATCAAGTAGTAATAAAATATCTTATTTCTTTCACAGACTGACACATTTATTACACACCTTATCTGCCTGCTCCAGTTTGGCAGAAAGACTCGCCACCGACTTCAGCATACGCTCATGCTCGTCCCTTTGCCGTTTGAGGATTGGGGCTTTTGCTTCGACTTCTTGCACAATGTCATCTAGATACTTGTTGACTTGCTTATTCTCCAGTCGCTGAAGCTGCAGCTGTTCCTGGCTCTCCAGATATGCTGTGTACAACTGAAAACACACATTTCACCTCAAAACAGGGAACAGCAACTGTGTTTCAAATTTTTTTCTTAACTATCTTTTAAAATTAAGTCTGGTATTTTGAATGCTTAAACAGAGCTTTGCATACCTCAGTCAGCTTCATGCCAGGTTTTATTTTGGACACAGCTGAAACTGTTGGAGACATTGTTGTCATTTGCTCTTCTGTTAGCACAGCAGCACCAACAGGGCCTAATCATAGACAGCAGAAGGTAAATCATGGATTTGTTTTAAATCGTTTCATCAAGAAAGCTTTGAGAAAAAACCCAACGGATTTGTTATAAAATATAGACAATGTAACTCAAAAAAGGAGAGAAAGACTAGAAATGAAAACTGACCTCTGAGCTTTGAACTTGACAGCAGTTCGTTGGCGTTGTCCAGCTCTTTCTCGAGGCTCTGAATCCTGTCCTTTAATTCACCGACAGTTTTTTCTGTTGCACCATTAATTTCCTGCAGCTTCTCTTCAAGAACCTTGGTGGCTGCAAAAAAAAGAAAATGACACATTTTGGAATGGTAGTTCATGCTTGCAAAGAGTAATGTGAGCAGGGTTGTATTGTACCTTCTCCAGAATCTTTGAGCAGTTTATGCAGTGCATCCACCGCCTGACTCAGCTCTTCACTTTTTGATTCAGAATCAGCAGCTTCTTCCTGCAAAAAACACAAACTTTATCTTAATCTCAGCAAAGCAAAAAGAGCAGCAAGCTCTACAAGCGCAAAACTTGGAACACTTTATGACTTAAGCTGAAATCATACTGAGAGATAATGTAGTGATGGTACAACATAATGAATGAAACACATTTCATTAAAACATGTCCACACCTTGTATAAGTTGGAAAGCTTAATGTTGGCATTTAGCTCGTTTCTAAACTTCTCCTCCATGGTGGCATGTTGGTCCTTTGCCTGGAAAAAAACAACAAATGTACATGAACACAAATCACTCACAAGATTTTGTTGCATAATATGACAATACAAAATAACTACTAATGATGCTATATAAACTATATACAGACTTCTTTAAGTTTGTTGATCATGTCTTCGTTTTGTTTCTGAAGAAGCTCATTTGAAGTCTTCAAACTGGTCACTTGATCTTGGAGTTTATTTAACTAGAAAACAAGACAAAGATATTAGAAAAAAAATCTAAAAGTAAAAACCCTTACAGGATCTCAACACAGAGAACACACTGAGAATTAACACTGAGCAAAAAGAGTCAATAGAACTGAAAGTCCAAACCCCTCCCTGAAAGTTACTGCCTATAAAAGAGAATCTTGCCTCGTCTTCTTTATTCTCCAGGGTGCACTTTAGCTCCAGGATTTCATTCCCCTTCCCCCGAGACAAAGACAGTAGTTCTTCAGTCTTGACCTTTAGCTCCTCCTTCAACCAAGACATTTGTCCATTTAGCAGCTCCTTCTCTTGCTCCATACGCCTTTCCTTGTACTGGAAGTGCAAACAACCTTCAATCAATCAGCTATCAGGGTCTTTGTATCTTATGCAAAGCAAAGAGACAAAACATCTGATATTTAAAGTAAGAGATACAAAACTCACTTTAATGTTCAGTTCTGCTGCTTCAAGCTCATCTAACTTGATCTGCAGAGCCATCTTCGAGGTGTTGACATCCACTAACTTATCACTGAGCTGTCTCAAGTCATCTGGCGAAGCAATCACAGCAACGATGATGACACATCCAAACAACATTATAAATCCACACACAAATAAAATAAAGGCATAAATGAATCTGTATATACCATTTAAATGCTCAACCTCCAGGGATCTCCTTTCCAGTGTTCGCACAAGTTCTAGTTTTTCTGCCTCCAGCTCGTCTTTGGCTTTTGAGAGCAAAGTCTGAAAAAAATATGTGGCTTGTTAGTGTCGAAAATTAAGAACATGGTGGGGAGCATGCTAATGCTCTGTGAAATGTTTGTTTGGCACAAATTATATCAGATGAAAACTTTATTGGTATTTGTGGAGTTTTTAAGTAAGTAAATAAAAATGTATTGCTATAGGAACTTTCATGATTTCAGCCACAAAGTGCTTTAAAATACAAGTAAAACAAGAGTTAAAAAGCACAACACAGAACTCCTCGAATTAAGTAAAAACAAGTTTGAAGAAATAAGTTTTGAGCTGCCTTCAGTCTTTAGCCTGGGGCAATACATAAGGTCATGTAAAGACTCCAAAGAGAAAATGGGAGCAAATTTATTTTACCGTAGTTTTAACTTACTACTTGACCGAATTGTAAAAAACTTTGGTATCAGATCTTTTACTCATAGGTGAAATCCAAGAATAACAGAATATGAAATGATACATGTATTTATTTTAACGCCCTAAGTATTTTTTTTTATAGAATATGCTAAAACACTGATATGTGTAAATCAACATGCATCTCTATCTGTTGTGCAGCTGCAGGTGAGCGGGTTGCTTCTTTTAGGTTGTTTTTCTTAATTCTGGCTTGCTTCCCTCTCCAGATCAGGCAACACTGATGCTGGTTAGTGGTTTATTGTTAGGGTTAGCTTACCTGCTCCGATGATAGCTTCTCCTGCGCAGATTCACACTCACTGTTCTTCTCACGGACATTTTTAAGCTCTTCGCCTGCAAAAATTCGGCAAACTACGGTTAACACAACTCTGCAAAGAGCAGCCGCGTTAAATGTAACCAAAACAGAAACACGATTATCGTTCTTACTGAGTTTAGTAAACTCCTCCTTCAGTTTGAGATTCTCATTAGTTTGGGATTTGAGCTCTGTGTGACTCTGGGCGAGCTGTTCAGCTTTTTCAAAAAACTGTTGTTCTGTAAGTTGAAAGAAAACATTACCACAAAGAGTTTAAACAGTTATTGAGGAGGACTTTTCACAAAAGTTATCCCGTTTCGGTAAAAACAATCGGCTAGCTCTTGGAATTAGCATGTGCTAGCAAAAGTTAGCTTCCAACTCCGGATTTTCAATGGCAATATTACAAATAGTTACCGCTACAGCGCAGTCACACAAAGATATCTACAAATAGTTAAAGTGACAACAATTATTTACATTAAAATAATATTAACTGACTTTGCTTCTTTCACAAACACCCCTGCTACTACAGCACCGACGACAAACAAACCAACCAACTCACCGCTGTCAACCCGGTATTGTTCATGTTGCGCTTTCAAAAAATCTATATCATGCTGACGATCTGAAAGAATTTTTTCTAGTTTGCATTGAATTGTTTTAGGTAACTTAGATATCTCGGAAGCCTCCAACTCCTGCTCCAAGAGTGCCGCCATTTTCACTACATCAACCGGAGCATGCGCATTTCGTTTTCTCCTTCTTCTTTGGACGTTCAGTTAACGCGGTAATGCCATCTAGTGGACGTTTCCCGAACATCATAAATTCAAGGCCAATCGGTTTGTAAACCATACAGTCTAATTAAAATTTACAAATATACATGTAAATATATACATAAACATTGAGATGAAGTAATTTATAAATCACACTAATTATGAATCAGATATGGTATTGTGAAATTGTGAAATAATGCTATTTAATTAATAAAACCATGGATTAAATGTAATTTGAATAACAAAACAATAATTGGCAGGCGAGGTCTCTGCATAGAGCAACATCCTTTTTTATTTGCCCTTTATAAGTTTACATATTTAGTAATGCTATATATTAAATTTTTCATAATAAAGTAAATTAAACAAGTGATTGAACATTTATGATGTTTTCCTCAACAAGTTCAAACTACTCCTACTTTGCATTTCTTAAGTATAAACTGCAATTGCTTAAAAATCTGATAAATCTTCAATTTACAGTGTAAAAAAATCACTTACTTGAGTTTTATTTTGCTAAACATCAACACATGAGTACATGAGTATAATATTCTAACTTTCAACATCTTATTTTAAAAATTTCCAGCAACAACAACAACATGATGATAATTAAAAATTAAAAAACTAAAAAGACAAAGCAAAGAACTGGAGAGGTTTGCAAACACAATGCAACTTTATATTGAATAATTCCTAGAATATTGCTGAGAATACATAATATAGTACAAATTATAATCTTGCATCATAAAATCAGCAAGTTATGAAAAGTAGTGAACTGAAAGTGATACAATTTTAAGTTTGTTTACATATAAAATACATTTTATTTTATTTTGATTAATACAGAAATGTCAGAAAAGTTCTCATTTCCTCCACAAGATGTCGCAGCATGCATTGAAAATTTGCAGGTCATCGTAATGTGGAGACAGGAAGTGCAGTTTGACTTGTGGAAATGAAAAGTTGTGTGTTATTTTTCATTCACTCATGAATGCATATTTAGCATTTACTATTTTAAATGCATATACTTCACACATTTTTAAAAGGGTATCTTAAATTCTTTATTCTATATTTTAATGAAAAGCTTATAAACATACATTGAAAGTTGTTTGTTTAATTTTGTAGTAGAAAGTGTCAGTTTAGCTGACAAATTACTAATCTCATTTTCCAAAATAAAACCATGGAATAAAAAACAAGTTAAAGGAAGTCAATTTGAGAGAAGCAATGAAAGTTTAGAGTTAAGGCATTCTGCAATCACAACTGCTACATAAAAAATGTATGCAGTGATTATACTAAAGATACTAAGTAATAAAATTTTTAAACAACAATGATTTCTTGTGTGATCTTATATTGGTCAAATTCAGCAGTTTGACTGATATAAACTACAGTTTACTGTTAAAACAATATATAATAGTTATTAATGATTATTTCATAATTTTGTAAGGGTTTATTGATTTTTTTCTTCGGTTCACAGGTAAATAAAAACCTATGTTAAATAACTTGTGAACATATGTGAATATTTATTTTTTATAAAGGTCAGGAATAAGCTGATGTTTCCAGCATCAAATCTTACAATGTTATTTGTTTATTTATTACAAAATTTAAATTAATTAAAAATAATAATAAAAACAATCCTACAATGCTTTTTGAGGGTGAGAATACTGTGGTGGATGACAGAACGAACTCTTTAAGTCCTATAGGTTCTTATCTGTAGATAGTTTTTGAACAACCTGAGTTTGAAGAAACAGAGATTCTCTCTGCTCAAACAGCTAACAATTAGTCACAATTAGGCCAGTTACAATGAGTCTTAAAACATTCCAGGAGAATTAGAATGGAATTCTGGGCAGAAGTGCAACATCAGCTCTGCAGCTAATTTCCACTGCAAATAATCACAGAATTTTAAAAATAAATATCCATAATGTCAAATAAAGGGAGGTATGAAAGTTCATAAAATAGCATTTCGGCTACTTGCATCCACTAGCTCATTCTTTTATCCATGAGTCGACCCACATCTCATGGCTGTGAGTTATTGGGACTCAGATGGACCTGTAAATTGAAAGCTTTGTCTTTTGACACAGCTATCTCTTCACTATGATGGACCAGAGGAAAGCCCTCATTCTCCTGCTTCATATTACACAAGAACAATGAGGATTTCAACTTTTTTCCGGTCAAGAACCATGGCCCCAGATTTGGAGGGGCTGATGCTCATCCCAGCCAAACTATTCCCTTTTCACAGAAACACATCTTAAGCATCATAATTACAGAAAACATGAGTTTGTTTTAGCTTATAATGTTGCGTCCAACAATGTTATCTCAAATACACATGTCCAGCAGCTAAGCATGGGCGTTGCACCCGTGGGGGATGGGGGTCTTAGCGAGATCGTTCAACACCCTTTCCCAGCCGTTTTGCTCCAATCTTCTCCACCTGTCTGTGTTTGTCCCCTCTCCCTCCTCCCCTCCCTCTCCTGTTGTTCCTTGAAACCTGACACCAGCCGGCTCCCGATCACTTTCGCTCCTCTCCCCCTCCCTCTGTCCTGCTCTGAACACTAGCCAGCCGGCTATCAATCAATCGATCAGCTTTCCGCTATGAATCCCGCCTCTCTTGCAGGTGCAATCAGAGACTTTGTGGTGCGTTCAGTGATTTGATGGTGCGTTTATTGACCTCGTGGTACATTCACGGACCATGGTGGTGTGGTCAGGTACCATGGTGGTGCGTTCATGGACTTCATGGTGTATTCAGGGACTTTGTGGTGCATTCAGACCTGGTGATGCGTTCATGGACCATGGTGGTGCGTTCAGGGACCATAAAGGTGCATTTGATGACCTGGTGATGTGTTCAGGGACCATGGCAGTACGTTCATGGACCTGCTGGTGCTATAAGGGACCTGGTGGTGTGTTCAGGAACCTGGTGGTGTGTTCAAGAACCTCGTGGTGCATTCAGGAATGTTGTGGTGCGTTCAAGGTCCTGATGGTGCATTCATGTACCTTGGCGGTGCCTTCTGGTTCCTGCTGGTGCGTTCAGGAACCTGGCAGTGCATTCCAGGACCTGGTGGTGCTTTCAAAGACCTCATGTTGTCTTCAGGGACAATAGTGCTATGTTCATGGACTTCATGGTGCATTCAGGGACTTTTTGTTGCGTTCAGGGACCTGGTGATGCGTTCAGAGACCATGGCGGTGCGTTCATGGACCTGATGGTGCTCTGAGGGAACTGGTGGTACATTCAGGAACCTGATGGTGTGTTCAAGGACCTGGCGGTGCATTCATGGACCTCGTGGTGCATTCAGAAATGTTGTGGTGCGTTCAAGGTCCTGATAGTGCAGTCATGGACCTTGGCAGTGCGTTCAGGTACCTCCTGGTGCATTCAGGAACCTGGCAGTGCGTTCCAGGACCTGGTGGTGTGTTCAAATAACTCATGTTGTGTTCAGGGACCAAAGTGCTGCATACATGGATTTCATGGTACATTTAGGGACTTTATGTTGCGTTCAGGGACCTGGTGGTGCGTTCAGAGATCGTGGCAGTGCATTCATGGACCTGATGGTGCTCTGAGGGACATTGTGGTGCAATCATGAATCTGGTGGTGTGTGCAAGGACCTGGTGGTGCGTTCAGGAACCTGGCGCTGCGTTCAAATACCTAGTGGTGCATTCACGGACCTGCTGGTGCGTTCATGGACCACGGTGGTGTATTCAGTGACATGGTGGTGCATTCAGGGAGCTGGTGGTACATTTATGGACCTTGTGGTGCATTCAAGGACATTGTGGTGCGTTCAGGGTCCTGGTAGTGCATTCATGGACCTTGTGGTGCATTCAGGGACATTTTTGTGCGTTCAGAGACCTGGTGGTGCATTCAGGGACCTTCAAATGCAATCAGAAAACATGGTGGTGCGTTAAGGGGGCTAATGGTGCATTCAAGGACCTTGGCGGTGCGTTCATGGACCTGCTGATGCGTACAAGGACCAAGAGGGTGCGTTCAAGGACCTAGTGGTGCGTCCAAAGACCTGGTTATGTACCTGATGATGAATTCAGGGACCTTATGGTGCATTCAGGAACCTGGTGGTGCATTCAGGGACCTTCCAATGCAAACAGAAACAATGGTGGTGCAATCAAGGACCATAGTGATGCATTCATGAACCTTGTGGTGCTTTCAGGGAATTTGTGGTGCGTTCAGGAACCTGGTGGTGCATTCAGATACCTGGTGATGCGTTCAGAGACCTGCTGGTGCATCCAGGGACCTTCCCATGCAATCAGAAACAATGGTGGTGCAATCAGGGACTATGGTGGTGCATTCAGAAACCTGGAGGTGCATTCAGGGACCTGGCAATGCAATCAGAAACCATGGTGGTGCTTTCAGAGACCATGGCGGTGCATACAGGGACCATGGTGTTGCTTTCAGGGACCATGTTGGTTCGTTCAGGGACCATGGCGATTTGTTCAAGCAACATGGAGGTGCGTTTGTTGACCTGGTTGTGCGTTCATGGACCATGGCGGTGCGCTCATGGACCTGCTGGTGCTATGAGGGACCTGGTGGTGTGTTCAAGAACCTGGCGGTGCAATCAAGGACCCCATAGTGCATTCAGTGACGTTGTGGTGCGTTCAGTGACCTGCTGGTGCAATCAAGGACCATGGCGGTGCATTCAGGGACTTGCTGGTGCGTTCAGGGCCCTGGTGGTGCATTTTTTAGGACCTGATGGTGCGTTCAGGGACATTGTAATGCGTTCAGGGACCTGGTGGTGCGTTCAGGGATCTTTCCATTCAATCAGAAACAATGGTGGTGCAATCAGGGATGATGGTGGTGCATTCCGGAACCTGGAGGTGCGTTCAGGGACCTGGCAATGTAATCAGAAACCATGGTAGTGCTTTCAGAGACCATGGAGGTGCATACAGGGACCATGATGTTGCTTTCAGGGACCATGTTGGTGCATTCAGGGACCATGGTGGTTTGTTCAAGCACCATGGAGGTGCGTTTGTTGACCTGGTGGTGTGTTCAGGGACCATGGCGGTGCGTTCATAGACCAGCTGGTGCTATGAAGGACCGGTTGGTGCATTCAGGAACCTGGTGGTGTGTTCAAGGACCCCGTAGTGCATTCAGGGACATTGTGGTGCGTTCAGGAACCTAGTGATGCAATCAGGGACAATGGCAGTGCATACATGGACCTTGTGGTGCATTCAGGAACGTTGTGGTGCATTCGGGGACCTGGTGGTTAGGTCGGGGACTTTGTGATGCTTTCAGGGACCTGGTGGTGCATTCAGGGACCATCGAGGTGCGTTCATGGACCGTGTGCTGCATTCAGGGACTTTACGATGCATTCAGGGACTTTGTGGAGCGTTCAGGGACCTGGTGGTGCGTTCAGGGACTTTGAGATGCATTCAGGGACATGGTGGTGCGTTCAGGGAACTGACGGTGCGTTCAAACACCTTGTGTTGTGTTCAGGGACCATAGTGGTGCATTCATGGACTTCATGGTGCATTCATGGACTTTGTGGTGCATTCAGGGACCTGGTGGTGCATCCAGGGACCATGCCGGTGCGTATATGGACCTTCTGGTGCATTCAGGGATGTTGTGGTGTGTTCAGGGACCTGGTGTTGCGTTCGGGGACCTGGTGTTGCGTTCGGGGACCTGGTGGTGCATTCAGGGACTTTGTGATGCGTTCAGGGACCTTGTGGTGCGTTCAGGGACTTTGTGATGCGTTCAAGGACCTTGTGGTGCGTTCAGGGACGTGGTGGTGCGTCCACGGACCTTCCCATGCAATCAAAAACATTGGTGGTGCAATCAAGGACTATGGTGGTGCATTCAGGAACCTGGATGTGCATTCAGGGACCTGGCAATGCAATCAGAAACCACGGTGTTGCTTTCAAGACCATGGAGGTGCATACAGGGACCATGGTGTTGCTTTCAGGGACCATGTTGGTGCGTTCAGGGACCATGGTGGCTTGTTCAAGCAGCATGGAGGTGCGTTTGTTGACCTGGTGGTGCGTTCAAGGACCATAGTGGTGCATTCATGGACTGCATGGTGCATTCAGGGACTTTGTGGTGCATTCAGAAACGTTGTGATGTGTTCAGGGACCTGGTGGTGCGTTGAGGGACCATGGCGGTGCATTCGAGGAGCTTGTGGTGCATTCAAGGACTTTGTGATGCATACAGGGATTTTCTGGTGCGTTCAGGGACCTGGTGGTGCGTTCAAAGACCCTGTGTTGTGTTCAGGGACCATAGTGGTGCATTCATGGACTGCATGGTGCATTCAAGGACTTTGTGGTGCATTCAGAAACGTTGTGATGCGTTCAGGAACCTGGTGGTGCGTTGAGGGACCATGGTGGTGCGTTCAAGGACCTTGTGGTGCATTCAGGGACATTGTGATGCATTCAGGGACTTTGTGGTGCGTTCTAGGACCTGGTGGTGCATTCAGGGACTTTGTGATGCGTTCAGGGACCTCTTGGTTTGTTCAAGAATCTTGTGGTGCATGGGACTTTGCTCCACCAGGTCCCTGAACGCACCGCCACGTGCCTGATTGCACCACCAGGTCCCTGAATGCATCACAACGTCCCTGAATGCACCACAAGGTCCATGTACTCACCGCCATGGTCCCTGAACGCACCACCAGGTCCCTGAACACACCACAATGTCCCTGAATGCATCACAAAATCCCTGATTGCACTACAAGGTTCATGAATTCATCACAACGTCCATGAATGCATCACAACGTCCCTGAATGCACCACAAGGTCCATGAACGCACCACAAGGTCCCTGAACGCACCACAAAGTGCCTGAATGCTTCACAAAGTCCCTGAATGCATCAGAAAATTCCTTATTGCACCACAAGGTCAATTAATGCATCACAACGTCCCTGAATGCACCACAAGGTCCATCTATGTACTGCCATGGTCCCTGAACGTACCACCAGGTCCCCGAACGCACCACAAAATCTCTGAATGCATCACAACGTCCCTGCATGCACCACAAGGTCCATGTATACACCGCCATGGTTCCTGAATGCACCACAAAGTCCCTGAACACACCACCAGGTCCCTGACCGCACCACAAAGTCCCTGAACGCATCACAAAATCCCTGAATGCACCACAAGGTCCATGAACGCACCACCATTGTCCCTGAACGCACCACCAGGTCCTTCAATGCAACACCAGGTCACTGAACGCATCACATTGTCCCTGAATGCACCAGAAGGTCTATTAACGCACCACCATTATCCCTGAATGCACTACCAGGTCCGTGAACGCAACACCAGGTCCCTGAAGGCATCAAAACATCCCTGATTGCACCACAAGGTCCATGCATGCACCGCCATGGTCTCTGAATGCATTACCATAGTTTCGAATTGCACTACAAGGTCCCTGAACGCCCCACCAGGTCTCTGAACGCACCACCAGGTACCTGAATGCACCACAAAGTCCCTGAATGCACCACAAGGTCCTCGAACCCAACGCCATGGTCTCTGAATGCACCACCATGGTTTCAAATTGCACTGCAAGGTCCCTGAACGCACCACCAGGTCTCTGAATGCATCAGCAGTTACCTGATTGCACCACAAGTTCCCTGAATGCACCACCAGGTATCTTAACACATCACTAGATCTTTGAACGCACCGCTAGTTCTTGACCGCCCCACATTGTCCCTAAACGCACCGCCATGGTCCCTGAACGCACCAACAGGTCTCTGAACGCACCACCAGGTCTCTGAATGCACCATCAAGTTTTTTAACACATCATCTGGTCTTTGAACACACCGCTAGGTCTTGAATGCACCACCAGGTCCCTGAATGCACCACAAGGTCCCTGAACGCACCACCATGGTTTCTGATTGCTTTGCCAGGTCCCTGAATGCACCACAAGTTCACCGAACACACCTTCATGGTCCCTGAACGCACCACCATGGTTTCTGATTGCATTGTCAGGTCCCTGAACGCATCACCAAGTCTCTGAATGCACCACCAGGTCCTTAAATGCACCACAAGGTCCCTGAACGCACCATCAGTTACCTTAACACATCACCAGATCTTTGAATGCACCGCCAGGTACTTGGATGCACCACCAGGTCCCTGAACGCACCATCATCGTTTCTGATTGCATTGACAGGTTCCTGAACACACCACCAGGTCTCTGATCGCACCACAGGGTCCCTGAACGCACCACCAGGTCACTGAACACATCGCAATGGTCCCTGAACACACTGCAATGTTCCCTTAATGCACCACCATGGTCCATGAACGCACCTCCATGGTCCCTGAATGCACCGCCATGGTCACTGAATGCACCACAAGGTTCTTGAGCGCACCATCAGGTACCTTAACACATCACCAGTTCTATGAACGCACTGCTACTTCCTTGAATGCACCACCAGATCCCTGAACGCACTGCCATGGTCCCTGAACGCATCACATGGTTTTTGATTGCATTGCCAGGTCCCTGAACACACCACCAGGTCTCTGATCGCACCACCGGGTTCCTGAACGCACCATCAGGTATCTTAGCACATCACCAGGTCATTGAATGCACCACCAGGCTCCTGAACACACCAACATGGTCCCTGAATGCACCACCATGGTTTTTGATTGCATTGCAAGGTCCCTGAATGTACCAGCAGGTCTCTGAATGCACCACCAGGTACCTGAATGCACGACAATGTCCCTGAACTCACCATCAGGTACCTTAACACATCACCAGGTCTTTGAATGCACCACTAGGCTCTTTAACGCACCACCAGATCCCTGAATGCATCACAAGGTCCCTCAATGCACCGCCATGGTCCATGAATGCACCACCATGGTTTCTGAACACACCGCAATGGTCCCTGAACGCACCATCAGCTACAGGCCTTGTCGTCTTGCATGGGTGGACAAATCCCTAATCTTGGGACCCATGTCTGAACCTTTAGGGTGGATTACCGCCTGCAGGTTCTCATAAAAAGTATTATAACACTTGTTTTAGTGTGTGGATGTATCAGTCAAATTAAGAAAAAGCTCAGTGTTGCTTTACTTTGCTATGAAGTGAGCTCTAATGTACATGTATTGTTAGCAACCTTCTAACACATTGCTCTAATCAGAGGATGACTTCTTGTTTCTAGAGACTCTGCCCACTTTGAGTGATGTCACTTACTGTGGATAAATCACTGATGGATTCCTTTAAAAGCTTTCATCCAGTGAGTTATCATTATTATAGTTTCTGAAGTAGAGTAGGCTGGGAGGATGAGACTATAACCCGATGATAAGCCTCCACTTTACATTTTCCTCCTCTTATTTTGTATTTCTGTAGATTTTTTTTTTAAATTTTTCTATTTTTTCAAATTTTCCACTCAGCAAAAAGAGATGGTGCAACCTCTCAGAGAGGTAAACTGAAGTTTTAGATTTTAAATAAAAAACAAGAATAAAGGTGATCCAGGAGATAGATGTGGCCCTCATGTGGGGGTCAGTGGTTGCAGGGGATATGTATATCTGTAGATAAAGCTCTCTGTTCAGAAACAGTATTTACCAGGCCTTTTTAGATATACATCAGCTGTGAAGCCATGGGTCCAGCCTTCATTATACTGTGAGAATCTTCTCTCATTTAGCCAGATAGCATCTCCTTTCTTCCACCTCCAAACACCCCCCCATTCACATTCACATTCACACTGCACAGCTAACAAGCAAGATGTTGTTGTTGATGGTGCAAATAGCTGAAACGAATGTCTTTGTTCACTCTTTCTCCGAGAAACCCCCCTCAGTCGGTTCTGGCAAAAAATCTCAAAAGAACCAGAAAAATCAGGAGGTTCTCGAGGAGATCGCACAAAGCCAGAGGAGACCACCAGCAGATAGAGTGATAAGATAACTTTCAAGACTTCATCAAAAGAAGAAAAAATTACAATAAAAACAAAACAACAAGCTTAAGAGTTTAAGTTTAGGATAATGCTGTATGCTTTAGGTTTCTGCTGCTCCCCAGTGTGTGGGCTTTAATTGCTTCCCCAGTTTCAGTTTAAGCCATTTATTACCTGTATCTTTGGTGACATAGACCTTGCAAGTATTCAGATCCTGTCTGGACCAGTTTTCACAAATTCCTCAGTGACTTATGGGTTCATAATCCGTGAGATATTTCTACAAGAAAAAAACATGGCCCGAACCTGAGATGAGCTGCGGTCAACTTTTGCTGCAGGCAGCGTAACAATTTTCTTACTGTCACGCCTGGTTACCAAGATGTACAGCAACATATAGCAACATCACCGTGCAAACCCCTAACCTGAGTCATCTAGGCTGTCTGGACTTGTCTCTGGGATTACATCCAGAAGCATGGACATAGCAATCTCTGGTGTCAGCGGTGGTAAAGGTGTGATTTCATGTTGACGAGTCATTTTTTGTTTTGAAATTGAAACTCTTGAGGACATCACATTAGCTCATTGTTATCTCTGGTTTTGCCTTTGTTTACATGTAAGATAATTCATTGAAACAAAATGTGGAAAATCAGTAACACTGACAGGAATGAAAACTTCCATCCATCCATCCATTTTCTGTAGCCGCTTATTCCTCCACAGAGGGTCGCAGGGGGAGCTGGTGCCTATCTCCAGCGGTCAAGGGGCGAGAGGCGGGGGACACCCTGGACGGGTCGCCAGTCCATCGCAGGGCCGGAATGAAAACTTTCAGAGTTTAATTTGTTTTCCTCAAGGTGTTAGTTTATTACTCATTTTGATGCAGATATTTATACGTCTTTGTCTTTTATTTGTCTAAATTGTAACGTGTACGACTGTTAGTAGAATTTAAAACAAATTCAGCAATACAACAACAATGGAAATACAGTATTTCAATCAATTCTAAACCTAAAAGATTTTAATCAGAATAAGTTTCAGAAAGACAGCCACTGAGCACATCTTGCTCTTATGTCACCTCACCGACATCCTCTGTCCATATTTGGCTCTGAACTACCGTGTCATGACATCACCTCAGAGAAATGAGTTTTTATGAGGATGAAATAGAGCGTGAGTCCTTTCCAAGCATCCAGACATCAAAAAGCACAAAAGTTCTCCAATTAGCAAAGCACTGTAAACAAAGAGGGGAGATTAAAACGTCAGAGGAGGCTTAAAATCAGGTGGTTGGCGGAGGAGTAAACAATGAGGTAAACATTTGTTTGAGTGGAAGCATGAGTCAATTCATTTTTTGGGGGCTTTCTCTAACTGTAAAAGTCCACAGAGCTATTTGAGTAACTTGGCTGAGGATTTGACACAGCTGTTTGGGATTGGACACAAAACAGCTGAAATGAAATGACATTTATTTGTATTTGGCTTCACATTCACCAAAAGGAACATTTATTATAATTTGTGTGAAAACAAGAGAAAAAGAACTAACAAACCCAAAACACATTCAAAATGTATCAACTTCTTTTTTTAATGAATATAAAATAGTGCCTTTCGTGTGTGAATGAAACTCAGAAGAACTGATGATAACTTTTTGATCTGAGGGTTGTGCACCTGCATTTTAAAGTATAGTTCTATAGGTGAAGTCAGCAGACGTCTGTCTGGCTGACATGTTTGGACATATTTCAGGAAAACCTCTTTCTCTTCATAAAACCTCAGGGAGTAGGCGCACAAAAAAGTGATGAAGCTTAAACACGAGGCTGCTGCTGGAACCCTTCATTTGCTTTTGAATTAAACTTTTTATAATATCTTTTTTTAGTTTCATTTTCCTAACCTTTTCAAAATGGTTCCAGGTATATGTTGCAAATCAAGCTGGAGAGAGGGAAGAGGTGGCTCTTATCATCGCAGTCCTTTTTCCCAAACAATTTTTTTGTTCACATTTTTTTTTACATAATTCATTTTTGTTAGAATATTACAAAAACTGGTTTACACTGGAATGCATCATTAAAATTAGCAGGGCACTTCAGTGAATTGAACCCTGTCTCATTATTCAGAGTACCTCACATGTGTAAATCATACGTAATTCTAAAGATAATATAGAATCACCAAATAACTGAGCATATGAAGTGGGAGAATGCTCTGCTCTAAGTATTCTAACTCACCAAGGAGGATTTCAGCTGAGCTTCAAACCTTGAGACCTTTGTGCTACATTATCTGGTGCCCACCACACCTAACGGTTAATGAATATTAATTATTATTAAGGTAAAGATTTTTGCTCTGAGATCTTCTGTAGTGACATAACAGGTCATCAGTTCATCAAGAGGAGTCTGTCTCATGCCTGATGGATTTGGTTGTTAATAATCTTCATTATTTTGAAAAGTAAGCTATTTTTAATATATCCTGTGCTTCCTACAGTAGGACTGAATGCACATTGGTGGTAGAGCAGATTATAGAGATAATTTGACTCGTTTCATAACAGATTGTGGGTTTGCATTGCAATTCTTTACTAGAAAATCTTAATTGTCTTTAGGTTGTGGCGTTGGCGTGCATGAAGCCAGTGGGTTCATAGGAAAGTCAAGTCTGTGCAACAAAACCAATAAAGTTGTTTGTAATGAAACATCCTGCTTCCAGAGAGTCCTGATTTATATTCCTACAATTTTAATAAGCCACGTCTGTTTGTGATTGTATACAAATTAAAATAATAAAACTTCTAAGTGATCTATCTGTAAATTTGAGCTTAAAATGGAATAAAATGCTTTGAAAAGTTCATGTAGCCCCAAAACAGGACTGTGATAAAAAAACATTGACTTTGGATAACCACATATGTTCTACTGAAGTGAAATGTTTTATACAAATTATTCTAAGAAAAATATCTGTTAAACGTTATGACTTTTGTTAATTTTTATTAATTTGGACTCATTAACAGATGAAGACCAGCATGCTCCAGAATGATATGTCTGTTTTGGACAATGAGAGAAAGCTAGAGTTTATGGAGAAAACCCACAAACACATCAGCGAAGCAGCAGCCCTTACCACTATACCAGCATGTTGCCCTAAACAACAGCAGTCCATTCTGAAGGTATTTTGGTGATAAACAATACTGGACTGAATGCAACAAATGAACAATATTTTACAGGATAAATTTATTTTATATTTAAACACAATTCACTGTTAGGAATCACAAATGTCGACAGACAGTGTGGCGACTTGTGTGTTTAATGCACACACATGCACAGTCATGCTTTTGGCTCAACACCATAAAAAACGGAAGAGTTATGGACTGTTTTTAAAAGAATTTGGGTTTTGAGTAGAACTCTAAGTGCATTATAATAAAAAAGGGATCAACTGAAGATATTTTTCTGCTGCTGAAAGGTGTTTTCCTGCAGTTTTAGCAAAGAATATCATAAACAACTGGACTGGTTTAAATGAAACTCTCAGAAACACTTATTGGATGTTCATTAACTTTTAGAGTCAACTCAGTTCAACATTACATCTAACTGACCTTAGAAAATACAATAATAGTCAGCTGAGCTACAAATTGTGTGTATTAGCAGCTATAAGTTATTTGTGACACATGAGATCGTAAATACATTTATTTTCAAGAATAAAACAACACAAAATCATTTTTCATCATGAGAGGGTCTTGATTTAAAACTGGGGATGCACTCTGTCAAGGAATGTTAGGTCTTTATTAATGAAACGTACTGATTTTTCACAGCTACAAGCTGATAATTAGCTTTTATGTGACATGTTAGCAAGTCTGTGTATTCCACCAACACTACACGCTAACTCTTAGCTAATTTAAAATAGCAGTGTAACTTGTGTTAGTGTGTGCGGTTTTATTAAATTAGTGGTCACATTACATCTGGACTGTGTCTGCTTTTAGGTCCTGAACCACCTCCACTCTCCACCACACAAAGCCTTAATGTAGACTGTTTGATCAGTGCTATACAAGCGGAGCCTTGTAGATGGTTGCAAACAGTCATTTCAAGACAGCGTCACCCTGACAACGATTGATGGGTGGTACTCCCAACTAGCCTCCTCTAAGAGAGATTGTCTTTCTTTGCCAAGCTACATTTGCATGTGTTTTTCAGTTCGTAAAACATCCTAAGCAGGTGAGTCTGATCTTGTTTTGGTCCTCAGCCACAGCTCAAACATCTAAACATGGATAGCAGGAGTATTTCTGTTTGCTGTTTAGTAATCCCTGAAATTTATCCATAAACAGACATTATCTTGAGAGCTTTGTTCTCTTACAAATAAAACTTTCGTCCAATTTGGGTTCAGTTTTTTATTTTTATTCTTCCAATTTAGCAGAATACCACAAATATATAAAATATGCATCATTTTTATCTTACATTCAGTGTCTTTCTTTTTATTACTCGTGAATATAAATACCGTAACTTGAGTACACATCAACACAATAAAATGCTACAAAAGACTCAATGAATCTTTACAAGTACATTCAGCATGCAATTTTTTCTAACTTAAAAAAAAACATTGCAAATATAGTTACAGTCAGATTGGTTTGGCTTTTGTCAGTGTGGCGGGGAGGAATCTTGCATTTGATAGATTTACTGTAGCTCCCGTTTTGTCCTCATCACCTGGACAGGAATTTCTTCTCTAGAAAATAATCCAACACTAGTGATCTGAAGCAAAGGAGTTGGTTTTCCTATTTACCAAAACCCAAAAGGACAACTTGTCATGTTTTAAAATTTCGCTCAAACCTTTTCCCAGCTTCTTGACAGAACTCGTGTTTTCACCCAGCAGCCAAACTGTTTACTCTACATCATTTTCTTCTTCCTGCTCCTCCCCTGGCAGCTCTTTCTCAGGCAGCAGGCCATAGCTGTTGAGGAAGGCCTCAACATCGGTCGCAAAGAATTCCTCATTTAGGTGCTGCGTGCAGGACAGGAAGTTACCCAGAAGCTCTCCGGCCTTGTACACCAGCAGCGTGGGTAAATACTCATCCGAGAATCGCTCAGCAGCACCGGAAGCGACAGCATCAATCCTGCAGAACTTCACGGTGGGGTACTCAGTGGCCAAACAGTCCAAGCAGCTGTTGAGCTGCTCACAGCCTTTCACTCCAATATTGTAGATGTGGACGACCACCACTGTGCTGTGATGCTCCTTCTCGATGACCTCCAGGAAGGCCTCTCCACTGTCCAGATCATGCACACCCCCAAACTTTGGCCCAAAGCTGAGCTTGTTGTGCATCTCTTCCATGCACTGCCTCCTGTATTTCTTTAGACATCCTTCATCCTCCTCCTTTAGCAGCTCATACTCCTGAACACTCATCTAAAAAGATATTAGAACAATAGTGCATTTTGTTATTTGTGTGACAAACAAGGTTATCTTGAAAGTTCTTTCTTTTATAAATAGAAGATTGCAAATGATTCCTTATTTGAACTGATCCACACAGGAAGTGTTCATCCTTGATTCATAATAAAACATCAAAGATAAAGTTGACTGCAGCCTCAGAATGCTGGGTTGTACCTTGCGGTTAAGGTTTGCTCTGGAGTCGTCTCCTGATTTATTGGGAGATGACATTTGTCTCAGCAGTTCTTTTTTTGCAGGGGGGAGATTTTCTCGGTCCATACTTTCCAACTTGAACCTCCTCCAGTCATTAATGACTCCCTTTGGACCTAAAAAACGAAAAAAGAAGCAAAAGCACCTTGGTGTAGGTACAAATCAGAAGGAAAGCACGGTTTTCCAGTTGGTATATTTTTAACTCCTTCGTGACGTGATTGTGTAGCTGTGGTGTGTCTTGTTGTAATGTGGAGATTATCTTTCCTCTCCAGGAAGTGGACTAATTACCCCCCATGTTGAGCAAGAAAAAGAAGATTAGAGCTTCAGTTAAACTGTGCTGCTTTGTTCTTCCTTTTATCTGTTCAAAGCTAATTTCATTCCTCCCCATTAAGCGCCATAAGAACGCATTTTCGACTTAAATACTAGCTGATTTAAAGACCTAAAAATCAAAAGAATCATATGATTTATCAACATAAAGTCTCAGGTTCTTTGCCTTGATTGAAGGCACGTGCTCACCTGTGTGGGTCGCAGTTTCTTCCAGTTCAATCAGCCTGCCAGACATGGTGATAATCAGCTACCTGTGTGACAAAATCAACAACAAGCGACTCAAAAGTTTTATTTATGATGCATGAGAACATTTCACGTATTTTCTTGTCATTGTTCTCAGTCATGGAACAGATAATCTTTGCACTGTGACAAACCGGCGTTGTCTCCTATATTTAATTAAATTAATGCAGTCCAAGAGGATTACAGAACATCAGCTGGTGGCTCTTAAAGCTGCTGTTCACTCAGAGCTGAGGCAGAACTAAACTCATACTCATCTTTTTGTGATTTACCTTGTGCTCCACACTGCTGTGTCATTTCTGTAGTGTCATTGTTTAAGCCCGGTGATTGCGTGACGTCCACAGAGCCAATATCTGATTGGATTAAGTGGCCTATTTCTAGTTGTCGTCACCCCTGCTTGCAGTCACGATGCTGATCTGGTCTAATGATCTTTATGGCCACCATCTAGCTTCCAATTCAGCAAATAAAATATAGATGACATGTTTCTGAACTGTGTCATTTAGAGGTCGACAGCAAACTCGTGTAAGCAGGAGAATGCAGAGCTGTGATTAAAGTCAACCTCCAAAGAAAGAACAGCTTGTTCTGTGAAGAAACTTTTACTGTTGGATAAGCGAAACTAAATAACATTTAAGGTTTATTATTAAAATATAATCAAATTTCCCTCCTCAAATCTGAGCAAAATGCATCTAAAAACTTTAAAAACAGAGATTTTTTTTTTTGCATTTTCAACCAAACTCTCAAAATTAGTTTCAAACTCACAGAATCGATAAAAGAAGTTTTTCTTACCTTCCACAGTCACTATAAATTTGTCCCGTTGTGTCAGTAGTTAACCATGCAGCAGTCTACTCTGTTGTCTGAGCTATTTGTTGCTGGACAGTGTGTGTATGTGTGTGTGTGTGTGTTTTTTGCATGCACGCATGTATCTTTTTTCAGCCAATGAGCTTGGTCTAATGGAGATTTAAAAAAAAAAGACCCAATAGACCAAACAGAAATAGAGCAAAGATCCTAAGAGGATTTCACTTCAGGAATTAGAAGCCTCTGCTAGATAAAGACCTGAATACACACAGTGAGCAGAAAGAATGAGAAGGTCAAACCTAAAACTTTGCAACCAAAACAAAACTTTTATATCTCTTTTTTAAAATCAGTGATCTAATGAGTCACTTGACCAAGCAGCTGGTGAGAGCCCTTCCTGTTCAGTAGCATCACAAAGGAGCTACAGTTGAGTTCTTTACTGGTACTTAAAAAGTACTCACCCCCTTGTATGTTTTACCCTTTTGTTGCTTTTATGAGCAACATCATTTGTCTTCTTTTACCAAAGATTTTACAAAAAAAATAACCCTTAATGTCAGAAACCTGAGTTCTATAATGACAACTTCAGTAAATAAAATATATAACATAAAATACAAACTTGTTCAAGCCCTGTCAGGTTGTGTGTGGATCGGGTGAGTCAGTGTGAACAGCCCTTCTCAAGTCCAACTTCTTAATCAGACTGAGGTCTGGACTTTGACTCGACCACTCTAGAACACCCACCCTGTCTTCAAACTATTTCTGTTTAGCTTAAGCTGGATGCTTTGGCTCATTGGATGGAATCAAAGGATTTTCCTATACTTTGCTGCATAAATTTTACCCTCTACAAGCCTTCCAGGGCCTGCTGCATTGAAGCATCCCAGCAACATGGTAAAACCTCCAAAGGTTATTTATTGGCACTTTAAACAGCATGCTAGGAGTTAAGTCCAACACGAGCACCCTGGATCCATGAGATGAACTTTAAAATAAAGTGATCTTATCATAAATTCTAAGGTCTTCCAGGCATAAAGCTTCACACCACATGAGCACATGATGGAAACCTTTCAAAGCAGAAAACACCGCCAGCTACGGGCAGGAGAAGACCAGTGATGCTCAATCATGTGCTTCATTACTAAAACAAATATCCTGTTGTAGTCTAGTCTCACAACCCTAAGTCATTTATTTCTTTTATAATATATTTTTAAATAGTTTGTTTCATTTTGGAAAATATTCTTGGTGTAGGTATAACAGCAAGGCACTGAAAGACCAGTCAGTAAAATGCATACAAAAAAAAAGGTACATTCAAGTTTTGAAAGAACTTAAAATGTGTCATCCCTGTCATGTTTTTCTCATAGGGTGTCTGCATCCATCAAGAATAAAATGATTTCTGAAAGAAAAAAAATCAGAAAATTGACAGCTATCACATGTAACGACATCATTTCTTACAGAACAGCAGAATTTCTGTTATTCTTTATGTCTAATCTATTCCTAAAGATTGTTTTGTTTGTAACTTTTACTTTTTTTGTTTGAGCTAAAATGATGGATGGAGTTATTATTGTGTTTGTTTAAGAAAAAGAATCAAAGTAGAAAATGTTATTTTTATTAAAACATTTTGACCCTATATTAGTGTGATATCTATTAATGTTTAAATGCTTGATATTTTAGAAAAAGTTCTACATGTTTTAAAAAGTACATTTTTAATATGCAAATGATGCAAACTAAAACAGATATATTGTAAAAAAAAAACAACTATAAATCACTTTAAAATGAAGAGGTGTTGACACGTGAAGCACAAAAATTAACATTTTAAGTTCCTTCCCACTCTTACTTTTCTAAGAGGTCAGAAGGTGGATGAGTCTTGTCAGTAACCTAAAAGCCTCCTGAGGTTTTATTCTCACATGTTCGTGAACTCTGTTTAACCCTGAAAAGAGTTCAGTGAGGCTCCAGTTCTGATATTCAGGCTGAATTAACTTATTAAATTTCAGTTGGTATATTTCCAAAAGACAGCTTGAGTGAAGCGAACTCCGTCACCCCTGCTGCAGCTTTGTCTCCCTGACATGCGTCATTCTAAGCTTTCTTCAAGTGTTAAATCATTGAAGTGCAAACAGCAAAATAAACATCTCCACACCCACATAATATTTCCTGGGACAGCTCATGCAACTGTGTTTGACTTCTGTCCTCCGTCTCTCTGTCTCTGTCCCATAATAATTGGCTTAAAGGATTACAGGTCTTTTTTATTCTGCTGCACAGAGAATGTGTGTCAGGTTGGGTTTCGCTACCGGATAAGCATGGGTTGCTTAAAACAGAATTCAGCTGACTATTATGCATCTTTTTTTCTTTGGTGCAGACATGTATGCTAGAATCATATTACAGTCCAGTATTAGATCTGCTAATCCATGCAGCTATCTGCTGAGCTATCTATAGATGCTGCACCTTTTTAGACCTGGTGTTTCTCCTTTTGTTCTCTACTTGTTCACTTTCTTTATTGTTTAAACACAAAATATTCTGTCATTAGAGTTTAACATGTAATAAAATCAATCAAATCTGCAGAGATGTAAGGAAAAATACTTTTAGAAAGTCTGAAGAACTAATAATAAAGAAAAAGGTAAAAGATTGTAATACAATCTGGCTCCTATTAGAAATGGTTTAAGACATGGTTTGCTGTTTGAATTTAGTTTCTTTAGATTTTTATTTCATATTATATTTTTTATAACATGTTTCAGGCAAATTTGACTTCATTGCAAATTATTTTTTACAAACCAATCAAACTAAAAAATGAATTATTAAAGACAAGATCAAACTGCAGACATATTTTATATTTCTTTATCATGACTGCTTATAGATGCATGAACAAAAATGTAGTAACAGCCACCCAAACAGCTAACCTTTAAATTATTAAATTATAATTTGCAGCATTCTTTGTTTTTTCTATTTATTTCAGACAAAATACGACATAGGTCAAGGTAACAACGTTTAATAGGTCAAACCAAATAGAAGAAACATATTTTACAACCTTCATTTTAGGAGATTTCTGGATGTTTGTATTTCAGTATTTGAAGATTGGTTCCTGATTCAGGATCAGTTTTGTAAAATCTTCTTCAAACAGCAGAGGTCAGTCTTCTGCTATTAGGATCTGATTCACAGATGCATATAAACCAAAAAACAACCACAATAACCTGCTATTTCATATTATAATAATATAATAACATTTACTTAATCTATTTTTTATAATCTTTCCTCTTTCATTTAGCTATATTTTCTGTTTCTTTTACAACAAAAACTGACATAAAATAGTGAAACCACGTCATTGTCGTAATGCTGGAGCCTTTTTTTGGTTTTGGTCCACTGACTTTTTCTGAAACCTCACACTTCATTGTTTCTCTGTGACGCACTGGCACCATTGTGTACCTGTTTAGTTCATAAATATAGATTTACGTCTGCCAACAGGTTCTCTTCATTCAGAGGCAAAAAGAACACAGCAGACAGAAAAAAATAGTTTGTATTTACGCCATAGAAGCTGTGACCCACATGAGTAAGAGTAAATAAAGTGAGCATGTTTAATTTACGTTTTTTCTTCCTTAAATCTTTGCTTTACAGAGTTATTTCATAATTCTTCTCCAGCTCAGTGATAATATGTCTTAATAAGAGTCTGAGTCAGACAGAAGAAGCATGACATTCAGGTGTGGAATGTAAATAACCAGTATTTCTGTAATCTTTACCTGAAATGGCTCTTTTGTGTCTCTCCCACATGCTATAGGTAGAATAAACATCTTTTTCTTGTCTTTTTTTAGCTCAAGTGACTCGGTTATGTGTACATTGTTCAGACAAGGTGGAAACAGCTAAGAATAATAAAGAGCAACGGCTTTCCCCGACACCACTGATTGATCACTAGATAAATGAGAAAGGTGTAACTCTGGTGAGGCAGCTCATTGCTGGTTAAACAACTGCCTATTATGGAAGTTTCATTCAAGCTTCAAATGCTGCAATGTGACAACACAGGTCATGGAATAAAAGCAAGAGGCGGAACAAAGATTGCAAAGGAAGCAAAAACTATAAAAAATTAACTTCTTAAGCATTTATTATCATTAAAGTTGCAAATTAATTCATCTTTACAATCAGAGAAAAACTTCCTGCTGAGTTTATTCCTGGAAAACATTTAAAGTTCTGAAGCTTTCCCTTAGAGTTGAGCCTGGATGAGATTTCCGTAGTCATTTTTTACCAACAGGAAATAAAAGCTTTCCAATATTATGACAACTGTTAGCTATTACGGTGCCTGAAAGTCCATTCTTACTTTACGGCCAGTGTCAGTATGTCTGTTCCTCTGAGTCAGGGGGTTTCATTTCCAGTTCAATGAGGCACATTTTAAACTGGCAGCGATGACGTTTTCCCACTCTCTGCACCTTTTTAAAAGCGATTTTCACTAAAGTCTGTTATTTTTCCATCTTCTGTCTTTCCAGTAAGATAAAGTAAAGGTCAAAAAGGGCTTTGTTGAAAAAAGTTTGTCTTACAAACTTGGAAATGTTCCACTTGACTTAATTTGCCAAAACACACACACACTTTCTACAGCCAGATGTATGCAGGCATGACAACAAACAGACTAAAACATTCCCCCCAGTTATTTATTTTACAATTCATTACATTGTAAATGTGACTTCCTTTTGAGAAATAAATACATCAGAGTTATTTTGGATTAAAATCAAGATCAAGATTAGGATTTTTAGGTAATTTATTCTGATAACAAACTAAATAAATTCTAGTAACTTCAAGTTCAAACACAACTATTAGTTAAATAAAAAGACAATTTAAAGTTTAATTCAACACTCTGACTCTACTGAAACAATGTTCTTAATAAAATGCTCAGATTTGTGGATTATACAAGTTAATTGAAATACAGCTTTTTGTTCCATCAGTTGCTTTTGCTCCATTGATTGGAAATAAATGTTCAGCCGGAAATCTTTAAACGAGTTAAACAAAATTTATCTTCCTGACAGGTTTCGATCCAGAGATAACTGGGGAATGTGTGAAGGAAGCCTTTCAGTGTTGCATCAACTGGATGAACTGAACACACAGCCGTCAATATTTAAACAACTCGGACTTACAGTAAAACTACGCTCACTCATATCGGAAACCAGTAGATGAATGATTATCTTCAAAAGCAAACGTGGAAAATTGAGATGTGGTGCAAAAGAATAAGTTAAAAGAGGAAACTGACACATGAAATAGGGATGTTTTTTTTGTTTGAATGGTATTTGTGTATGTGAAAATGCACGAAGTACACAGAAACACATCTGACTTGTGGAAAAAGTTTTATAAAAACATCAGAAATTCTACTTCCTAAATGTTAAAACATTTTTTCCAAGAGCCAAAAGAACACAAAAATCATTTTAAAGGAATAAATAATATTAAGTAAACGTTCATTTTCATTATTAAAAAAAGAACATTTTGAATTTGGAGCTTACAGTAATATTCATACTACCCACTCATGCATTTGCACTCATGTGAAAACCTATAAATCATGCTGCCATTTACAATAAAACATACATTATTTCTGTAATTTTATCTCAAAATCATCCTCAGTTCATCATTGCTTGTGATGTTGAGAAATGAGAGAAAGTTAAATGACACACAGGATGAGGTGGTTGTCAGTCAGCAGGTAAGTGGTCAGGGCTTTGCTCTACCCAGCATGGTGAGTGTGTTTGTTGCGCAACGCTCATTCTTACATAGAAGAAGAAGGGAGTGGTTTGGCATCTCTCACCCTCGTCTGCAGCCTCTCATTCATAGATGTTAGTCATTCTTCAGTTATGTTAGTGTTTCAGTTTTTAGTAGAGGGGCCCCACATCACTACAAGTTCAGAGGGAAAAAGTGACGTACACCCAAACATTGTTCATTCAGTCAGTTTTCCATAGTGGTTTGTTATGTTTGGGGAGGGAGGGGGACGATGAGTAGGTGTTCCGGGGGACATCTCCTAATGTGGACGCTCCACCCAAATGGGAGGAGTTGTGATGAAGCAGCAAGTTAATGAGGTGAGGATGAGACTGGGATCTGTCAAATTATAATAAACAGGATAAAAAGTTCTACATAATACAGTATTAAAAATGTTTGCTTTATTAAGAATAATTTATAAACAATCTGATATTTAGAGTGAAACATCTGATGCAGATAATTGTACTAACTGAGCCAAAGCACAATAAAAAGATTGGAATAAAACTTCCACCAGTGTGTGCTGTTCAGTACAGACAACAAAACAGTAAAAAATGACCCCCAAAAATGTCATTAGCCCATCAAATATAACTGTTTTAGTGAAAAAGGACACCGGATGCTCAGACCTTTACTTTCTGTGTGAGTCAGAAATGCTCACTACAAACAAACCGCTCCGTGGAGCGGTTTGGAGCAGTTTGAACCAGCTGCAGGTTCAGTCACAGGGCATCCATCAGTCACATGACCCTCAAAGATCCCCTTAAAGCGCTGACTCTGATTTATGCAACACCGGGTATTTTAAAGACAGAAATCTGAGAACCTTGCTGAAACAATTCTGCACACACATTCAGAGCCGTAGTTTATGTTTTTGATTTATTATTGTGAATCTGAGAAGATTTTATCATTTAGAATTAACATTTTCCAGTTTTTATAATATATTTCTAAATTATAAGTATTCTGGCACATTTTTTAAATGGTGTACTTTTATCTCTACATCTGTGTATCTACGTATATGTAGATACAATATCCTGAGCAGAAACCAGTTATCTCTTTACACTTCATCTCTCGCCACTCACCTTCCGCTTGTCTCAAATGTTCATCTCAATTAACTGACTCCTCCATCTATGACTCATCCACTGTAAACAAAAAGAAAACCACTGAGCATTTAATACGTTCTTCTACGAATAATGAATTAACGTAATCACTAAGGATTCTTTTTTCTCAAATCACTGTAGTTATGTTTTATTCTGTTCCTGTGACTGAAAACGTCAATCAAAGAAAGCAGAGAACTAAAAGAAAAGTTGATGATCTGTATTATTATGTTTGGGGTGGTTGCATTAATAACATTTACAGAAATAATAAAAATCAAACATATGTTTCATTTCAGCAAATTGTATTAAAGAACATGCTAAATTCATAAGAAAACTTTGATTTTCTCCATTTCTCTGCACCAAAACACCAGTAAGCCACACTTTTCTATCAAAAAAGTGAACTCACTGCACATATTAGAATTATTCATTTAGCAGAGGAAGCTTTTTCTTCATTAAAAGCACCATAAGGCTAAAATCAACAGAAGTGTAAGTATTATTTTAACCACAAGTACACAGAAAACTGATTTGCTGATATTTATGTGTTATGAGAAAATGTTTGCATGGCATTTAGAGCTGATTCTGCAACATGCAATAAAAACTTTCAAAAAAAGGAAGTCAGTTAGAGTTCCTGTTGACTAAATAAACTAGTTTTTGCAACTTTTCCCGTAACGCTTTGTCTGCCACAACCACAAAATGCTTAACATGGATGGATGGACATTTATTATAAGAAAACCAGGTCATTTTTAACTCTTTGGTTAAGAGGATCAGCCAGGACTTACAGGGCATGTTTTAGTCTTATTGAAGCATGATCTGTGTTTATGTAAAAATAAACCTGATAAACTCAAACATTTCTAAAACATATGTTTAAATTAAAAAGTTAATATCAATATCATTTATTATTATCATCCTACCTTATAAAACGAATCAACTTTTTCCTCCAAAAATAAATTTAAAAAAATGCAAATAATATAAGTCCTTAATTATTTTTTCTTCTTTTTGTGGACACTAAATACTCAGACTTTGCAGCAAACATCTTTAAATGCACTGCTCAGTCTTTTACAGTACATCAGGATCATTGTCATCATCAATTCTTGTGTTGATTGATGAATGAGTTTCAGTAAACTTTATTTTACTGTAGCACCATCAAATATGCTATAACCTCTGACCCCTGACCTCTGTGACCATCACAACAATAATCAATTTCTTTCCCAATAACTTGGAATACAATGACTCTTGGATTATGTTTTAACCTGAATCAAGATCCCTACAGGTGTCCAACTGTCCACTTTCAGGTGTCCACCTCCCAGATGACCCACTGGACACCGGCTGTGTTAATAAAACGCTTTAAAGATGTCTCTTCTTTAAAACCAAATGACTGGTGTTCAAACTGTAATCTCTTGTTTACAGAACATTCTCCTGCAGTGCTCCTCTCCTCAGGGTCACCCACACACTCACACTCAGTGTCATAATATGCTTCTCTGCTATGTCATGCATTTCTACATTTATAATGTGAGTGTTTTAACGGGCAGAAGTCATATGTGAGTTGGTAAACTCCCTAACAGTCCCCTACCCAATCAGAGCCGTCCACAAGTCCACTAACTCATGTTTGGTTGGAACACTTAATACCTTCTGATTGGTTAAAAAGTAAGATGACTAGTCTCAAAACTAATATTCAGTTCTGGTACGAATCAGTCTGTGCTAAAGCCTGAATGTAGTCGAGTCTGGTCTGAGTCTGAATGCAGCCGGAGCTGCTATCATTCAGAGTCTTAGCTGAACCTTCATCAGCTTTGAACAAGGCTTCGAGAGACACCTGCTTGTGTCTCTCCCTCTGTCTCTCCCTCACTACGGGGACTGATCAGAAATGACTTCACCATGCTGATGGTGACCTCCCTTGCTGTCGCACTAATCTCAGGGCCATCAGACGATTCCCAGGTGAACCAGCTGAAACTGCCTCCTCTGGGAACTGGGCCTTCATCCGGGGACCTGCTCCACCTCTGCCAGAGGCCCCTCACCCTGTTGGACCCACGAGACCTCTGCAACTCAGTCAGAAACCCCTTTCTGATCGAGAGGCTTGCTTTGATAAAGCTTAGTTCTTCCACTCTAAATTAAGCCAAACTAAATCCCATTCCAAACTCAAAATAGCCCTAAATTGACTCTTAAAGTCACAACTAGGTTAACTAAATTAACCAACTTCCCTAGTCATTAAACGGTCCGTTAAAACTCACAATTAAAACTATCTTTTAACATCTTCAACATGTTTAAGAATATTAATTGTGTTTACATCAAACCTTTCAAACCGTTTTATCTGTCTGTGTTCTTAGGTTTTTCAAATTAAATGATTGTTCAATCTTTATCTGGTCTCAGCTTCACATTATTAATAAGGTATTCAATTCACTGTACTCTTTTCAAAGAACCTAAAGATACCTTCAATAAATATTAGCTATTATCAGGGTTAAATGACAGTTTATCACTTTTCATTATAATCCAAAAATAAGCGTTAATATTTATATTAAGAGGGTGTAGTTAAAATAACTACTGTAAGTTATTTCCAAACGCTACATTACAAATAGCTAACACTATACAGAATGTCTGTTGTAATATTTGTACTTTTACACATACTTTTTTTAGTTTATGTGGTAATGCATTTTAATACATACGTTTATTGTAAATAAGCATGTTTTTAGTGTTGCTTTTACTCAAATGAAACCGCTATGTTCCTCTTTCATCACCGCTCCATTTACAGTAAATAAGAAAACACACTTTGTATAAATTGTTAACAAGAATGTTTAAAATTAGTTTTATGAGTCAGAGATGAAAACCTCAACAGTTTAAAAAGGTCAGGTTTTAAACATCAAACATTCAAACTGAGTGACTCACTGACCAATGAAGCAAAACAGAGCCTGACTTTCATAATTAGTTGATCTGATTTTGGTGTATTTAAAAAAAAAGATTGTTGAGGGAGTATGGCAGCAGAAAGGCGACGTTTAACCATTTTTACACAATAAAGGAAATACTGTAGATCTCTATATAATGAAGTTAGAATTTTACTGATAGTGGTCAAGGTGATCTAAGTTTGGAGGATCAGGAAGTTTTTGTAACCTTTCACAAATTAGTGCAATATAAAAACAGTTGTTTAATTATTTTTTGTCCACCAGACAACATTTGTGTTGCTACACTTTTTTGCATAAAACATCTACAGACATGTCTGCAGTAATCACAAATACAATATTCTGGAAAGATAAAACAGTAGTATATCTAAGCCAAATGTTGCAGAAGATGATGGTAAAAAAAGAAAATTTCACCTGACTGATGCAGTAAATCAGCAACTTATTTATTTAGTTGCTGCAGTGCAGCATTGTTTGTTTGAGACAATTTAAGCTCTTGTTTTGGGTAAAGGTGAAATAACAGCTTAGTTTCACATTTGAGATGTTTTCGATAATAGAAATGTTTTTAAACCCGTCCTGCAAACCAAGTACAAAAGATCAGGTCTGAGTCTGGATTCCAGATAATATTATACATTTTAAAAGAACATGTTCAACATTTCAACATCTACATATTGTGATTGATTTTAAGGAAAAAATAGGAAGAAAAACTTTATAAGGAGACATTTTTGTGAAGACAAACTCAAATCAACTGATTTAAATGGAAATTAGATGTCGTTGTTTGGGTTTTGATGTATATTTGTGTCATTTAGGTCTTTGTTTAAAGTCTCTTTTGATTAGATCTTTTTTGTTATGGTTGTATTTTAGTTTTTGCTAGTTTGATTTGTCAGTTTAATCATTTTAAGTTTTTTTTGTGATTAGCTTGCTTCCAGTCTACTCTCTGTATATTCTACTTATTATTATCCTCAGTTCCCCTTCTGTATTTTACTCTGCGTTACTTGAATCATTCCACTAATGACCTGCTCCTGCATTGATACTCCTCAGATGTTTATCAGATCCTGTTGCTGCCTTCCAGCATGTTTATCTGCCAGTTATTTTTGGAAGTATTTGCATTTGCATTTGCCTTGCCAGTTTTTTTTTTATTAAGGCTCTTATTATTTCAGTTCCTCTGAGTCCATGCCTGCATATTGAGGTCAGCTCCCTTTATGACATAAATTTGCTCAGTGGAAATTAAAGTTTCCTGGACAAAAGCCCATTTAATTACTCTTTATCCATTTGGACTTTTTCAAAGGTAATGCTTGTTGATGAGGAAGTTCCTGCGTCTGCACATCGCCCAACTGATTTTAAGGAATGTAATGAAAATGGAAGACACCAGGCCTCTACCTATCTGTGTTTTTCCTCCTGTTATCTCACATAACCACCTCATTAAGATTCCCTCTATAAAATATGTTCATTCATAAAAACTGTGGGTGTTGATAAATGTCTCTGGTGACGGGAAAAATGTTTTAAAAGTTTCTGTGCGTAAGTGCAGTTGCTTATTATTTTATTTTAAAGTAGGGTTTATGGTTGTCAGGGTGATGGAGGTTTATTCTCAGCTTTCTGTGTGGAGTTTTCATGTTGTTCTCATCCATTTGTAGGTTTTCTCCAAGTACTAGTAAGTTAAAAACCTGCAACTTCTGTTGATTTGAGACTCTAAATTGATTTAGGTATATGAGTGTGTACACGTGTGTTTGTTTTTGAATGAATACACAGCATCCACAACTGAGCAGAATGAAACTCAGTTTTTTAAAGACTAGCTGTTAAAGATTTAATTGTTGTTTCTGTTCTGTCATGATAACACATTCACATGTACAAATCATCAGAAACACCCTTTTGTGTCCAGTTCTCTACTTGTTAGAGCAGCACATTTTATTCACTGTGTTCTGATAAAAGTTTATGCATGAGAGTAATCTCCACCTCTACCGGTAAAGATATGGCCTGAAGTGAGTCAAGTTTAATGACTTCTTGGGACACTATTGTTACCAAGATGCAATTTTGCAATCACTTTTAAGCAAACATTTCCAAATAATATTGCTCAAAGACAAATATGCACACAATAAACTTTTACATTTGATTAATTTACAGTACATTCATAAAAGCTCAACCTAAAGGGAGACAGCTGAATATCAGGACATCCATCCCACAGACACATCTTTCATCAGCTGCTACGTGCAAATTCTCAACACCAATTAAGTGTTGCTCTGCTGAATGTTCATCTCACAGTGTTCTGCGGTTGTTCTGCCAAATCCTCCTTGTCTTCCATGTGGAGTGTGATTCAGCAAACTCTCCAACAAAGACACACACGTCATTTCATTTACACCAGGCCAAAGTTACAGAAAAATTGGTTTTTTATTCATTTAGGTGGGAAAGGTTATAAGAGCTGCTGTTGGCAGGAATAATCCCAGTCTTAGTCAGTATGGATGTTGCTGTTTTCTAACCCAAATAATGTATTACTCAGGTCTCATTAAATTTTTCTGACTAATAATCAAATATATTGCATGAAGAATTGACAAAAACTTGTGAAATGTCTTTGGCACGTGTTCAAGTTGTATCACTGACTGAAACTTTGAGACATCATCTTACTAACATGGGTGGCGGGACAGATCAGTCGTCAGTTTACAGTTGTGACTTGTTATTAATCACTCGGTGTCTAAGAGACAAACACAACGATCTAAATGTGACAACAGGTGTCAGTCTTTCTTGGTAAATGACATCATCAAGCACAAATAAATACCTGGAAGGGTGTGTGTGTACACCTGTGAGCTGGATTTACAAAAAGCTTTTGCACATTTCACAAAATAAAATGAGTTTTTGCAGAAAATACAGTTTTTCTGCAAAAGCAATTAAAACTGAATCAAAATGTTGGCCAACATCCTCGGTGCTACTTTTACGAAAAGTAAACACAGCAACATGTTGGTGACTTAAATCTTTATTTGAGCACACAATCCAAGTTTGTAATGTTAACAAATGGTCCTCCTACTATCTGAAAAGTAAACACAGCTGCTGAATTGTTTAACACGATTTAAACTTTTAGTTCAGCACTGAGATTTGTGTTGATCTTGTGTTTTTTGGTGAGTTACGTGAGAATATGGAGCCCTCCCATGTTTTTTGTGACTAAATCTTTGTAAATTTATTGAACAAAAAAAGAATCAAAATTCTACTTAAGGTGGCCTCATCTACCTGGTTGGTAAAGTTTGGTTGTACCTTGTGATATAGAGGTATAGTCCTTTGAGTTTTAGGGGGTAATCCTGTGGTTCATTTAGTATTATGTTCACTTTTTTTCATGAAGTATAACAAAAATAAATTGGTTTATAAAGTCAAACCAATTTCAACTTATTTTTAAACCAATGTAAATTGTTTTATGATCAGTTTTATTACCACTGACAGTTAAACGTTTACATATTTGTGTCTTGAGTTTCATGTTTCCAGTATCAGTTGAACACATTTTTAATCAGGCAGGGAATTCCCTCGGTTTTCAGTGTGTGAACAGGCTGCTCAACAGTGATAAACTTTAGAAATGAAACTACCTTTTAAGATGAACGTTGAGATAAAACTAATGCTAAAAATCTTGTCATTTATACGTTTCTCAGATGAGCTGCAGATCATAAAATAGAACCTGCTGAATAAATATTTCTGGTATGCCATGTCACCTACTGTCTGCTTCTTCAGGCCCGTACATGGTCCTGTGTAACCTATACCAGTGATGTACCGGTATCTGTCTAATGGATGAGTAACGAGGTGTTGCTCTCTGGACGTTTAACAGCTGTTTTGTGGTTTCTCAGGAGTTTTAAACAGTGTTGTTAATTTAAAAAAGGAGAATAGAGACATGTGCTGTATGTAGATGTTTATGAGAAAAACGTTAATGATGATAGTCCAGTTTACTGTTCACCTTCCTCTCAGTAAACTATACAACTACCCAACTAACAAACAAAAAACTCTTGATTCTTTGCACAGATCTCCACATTCTTGTCTATAACCTTGACCTTTTTTTAACATCTACCATTCATTCATACCTGTGTAGATTGTTCTTTTGTCACACCTGCATTGAACTATTTTTACTTGTTGTTACACAGAAATGTCTTCACTGAGGGACAAATAAACGAGTATTTTATTCTATTCTAAAGATAACTCTGATTAAGAGAAAGCCAAAGCATAGATGGAATGTTGAACCTAGTCCTCAGTAGTTGGAAACTTAATTCAAGGAAGAGTTTCAGGTGAAATATCTGTTGATCGCAGATGGAAACAATTAGGTGGCATGAATTCTTTAGACGAAAGTCACACGGAGTGATCTTCAGTCGATGGCATGAGTAAAGGGGAAAAAGCCTGATATCTTCTTGGCTTCCTTTATTATTTTTTCCCAAATTGCATAATCACTCTGTATATTTTTGCTTTTATATCTAATGAATTATATTAAAATATTCCTTTGATATTATTTGAATTGTCACAATACTGATTCCAATGGGACAAGATAAAATCACCACCATTCAACCTGCGAAATCCCCTTTTTGTGTCTTTATTTTGTGTCTTTTTTGTGTCTTTCCTTTCTGAAGACATTATTTCTAAATTTGAAGTTTAACTCAGAAATAATAATTTAAAAAGGCTTCTTATTGTTTTTCATTATTAAAAAAGATTTTTCGTGAATCTTTTGTACAAAAAATGGTAAATAATTGTTCTTTTTGTTCCCTTTACTTAATATTCTTTGGAACTCCTTTTTAATCTTGAAACCCATGAAGAAAGATGTGACTATGCCACGTTTTAAAGGCCTCACGTGTTTTAAAGACCTTCCTGATAATCACAGGAAGTTCTTTAAACCCAGACAGGTTTGTTGATTTATGTTATTAGACCAAACCCAACAAACCATAATTAATGGTTGTTGTGGACCTGATGTAGAATTTCACCTTGAGATGTCATCAGCCCCAAGCTTTTTCCTAACACTCACTATATGACCTAAACTGTTGTGTGTTTGTGAAGGTATGAACAAAATGTGATTAGAGGAAATGTGTCAAGACTGAAGTGAAACCCACATCATTCTGAAAGAATGACATTTTATTTCAATGAAAGATGATGTCGTCGTTTTAGGAACTCGTTTTACCTTTAATTGCTTGATTTGAATATTTGAACTAAATCAGCCTCATATGACCACTGAATCTTTAATAGCCACTTGTATGAGATGTTATCTCCTTTTAGACTGTATTCTCAACAGGAGCTTCTATAGTTAGGGTGGTGTGATCAGGGGTGTTGACTTGAGTCATTTACACAGGAAGTGGTGCAGCACTTGGGCCCCCAGCTGAGGCAAAGAATGCAGATATACTGGGAGACAAAAACATATACCCGGAAGTAGTAAGTATCTTCAGATGTAGCTTGAATGCAGAGTATTTTTTTCAGATTATGAGAGAAAAGCCCTGTCATTACATTTACTGAGAAGAGGAGGAGGAAGAGAGTAAAAAGTGAGCATCAGTGAAGAGATTCAGCTCCTTCAGCAGCAGCTTTGGTACAAAGACTGTATCCACGTTTATATCAGACTGAGTATGTACATAAAAACAAGTGAAGGATGTATCTCTGTAAACTTCTGTTCTTTAAAAGTGAAGTAGTATATCCCATTTTCAGGTGCTGCCATGTTGTATTTTTTAGAGCCAACATGTCCACCTATTTACTCACTATTAAAGTCAAACTACTTACAACTAAACATGTTAGAAAATAAAACTTTTGAACATGCCGCAAGGTATATTGTATGTAAATCAATAGAAATTCTGAGTTGTATTTTTTTACTTTATTTAGTAAAATTTCCCAGTTGTTTAGGAGGAGGATTATTCACGTGCTACAGTGAATGGCATTGACTTTGACCTCAGTTACGCCACTTGCAAGGTGTCACGTAACTCCGGTCTCAGTCTCAGTCTCCGCATTAGGTCCGGTTCCAGAGCGGTCAGAAGGAAAACACACACGGAGCTTCTCCTGCAGCAGGGCCCACGTTCTGCTGATGCTCATTACATCCACACAAAGCAGGATGTGTTCTCCTGCCCGCTCTCATAGATTAGGATCTGAGCCTACCACACATTGATGCACAACCAAATAGTAACAGTCATGCTTGGGCATCTGACAGCGAGGACTTAACAACTAACTAATAATGTGCTCAGACAATCAGGTCATTTTCATTCTGTGCTGGGTCAAGTTCCTTCATTGGGATATCCCACGCCTTTGAAGTGCACAACAATGATTTTATGACGGAGAAGCAACTGTTTGTGTGGTTCAGTTGAGATGAGAACTGATGACACATGACTCCGTTTATACAATGTTTTCAACTCCGTGGGAGGATGTGTTTTCAGTCGGTCGGCGGAAGTAAAACAGTGAATAAGCTCTATGCTTCAGTTGTGAGAAATGTGATGGAAAACTCATTGTTGTGGTAAGACAAGGATGATGCCCGGCAGTCTGACTCGCCCCTTTGTGCTACCAGTCACGTCTTCATTCTTTTCACCACGTTTGTTTTGGATCCTAAAACTTTATTTCCCCTCATCCCCAGAAACACCGCCAGCTCATTCTGCTGACTGTACGCAGTTGGAGGTCCTCACACCTCATATACAGTAAAACCTTGTTTTTACAACTCCAGAACTATTCCCAGCAGAAATGATCACTGGAAAGTTTTAGAGATATTCAAAATACATCAACTTTTATTGGTCATTTTGTCCTTTTTTCCCTTATCAGCACGCCACAGAAAAGGCTATGGTTTGGAAATCAAAGCAAACACTCTTCATTGTCTCAAAATTCCAGAGAAATTGAATATTTTCTATAGATAGTCAACCTGTCACTCAAAGCCAGAAGGTTTTCAGTTAAACCGTCTGAACTGGTTTGTCGTATTGTTCATCAGGTGCTGCTTTGTGGCACAAAAATCCTCTCAACAAGCGTCTACTTGTTTTATCTGTTCCTATCTTCTTCAGCTGCACAGAAATGGAAATGCAAAATGCAGATTGAAATAAAAACAAGCTTTTTGAGCACATTTATTTAACATTTTAGTGTTTGTGAGTAAAGCAACACTAAAATTACAAGGCTAATTTATTTCAACGTGACAAAAAACAAATTCATTAGATGCTTATGTGAATCCACCTTTTGTTAATTTATAAGAAAGACCTTGAAAGGAGTTTGTTCTTGTTTTGTGCCTCAGATAAATTATCAGCTGGTTATTTGTTCTCCCATTGCACTTTGAGAACAGTAGATAATGTGTTGGACATCTTGAAGTTACTCTTGCTGTAAAGTTTATGTTTGAGTTCATTTTTTACTATTTGGGAGATGCAGACTTGTATTACAATCAACTAATTTCATTCAGTTTTAAGTTGCTTAAAATTCAGTCTAATGCATCCTGTTTTGTGACATTTCTAAAGCTTTGTGGGGAAAAAACAAAACAAAATCTCTCTGGGTTCTGGAGCTTTTTTCATTTAAATACTCAATTAGAGCATCTAAGTACCTTCAATATGATCTATTTTCATAATAGGCCATCGTAAAATCAGCTTTTTATTTGTTGGCTGAGTTACTGATCATAAAAGCAAAACATTGGCTTTAATTTAATACTAAGTGCATTATGTACGTATGTGCGTTCTTAAAATTAAACCAAAATGGAAAAAAGCCAGAAAAATATTGATTTGATGTTTTAAAATCACATAAAAATATGATATAAGGACACAAACTCACAAAATTCATAAGAAAATTAAATTTTATTTCAGAGAAAAGTGCCATATCTTGCCTGCTTTAACTGAGTTCAACCTAGTACCAACAAGCTGTTCATACAATCACAGTACACAGGTCCCTACAGGACAAGAAGTCACTCTGAAGAGCTCTGCATTTTAGGCAGTTACAAACGTTCCTATTGTTTTTTCCAAAAGTCACAAACTAAAAACAGAAGACAACACAAAAACTGGAATGAACGTCATCGTATGCTAAATCAGCTCAGTCATTGTTAGTGCTCTTAGTATACTGTACTATTATGTTACTCTGTAAAACTTTCATTTGCAGGCCTGTCCTTGTGTGCACAGACAGGTCTGTAACTGCACGAGCAAAAATCAGAAACACAGGATTTTATCTCAGGAAAAATAGCTACCACGTACAGCGGAAAGTGTCAAGTAAACGATGAAGTTGCAGTTACAGACATCCTTTCTCATTCTTTCAATTGTTCAATCAGTTTCTGAACCCGTTTAATCTCATTCGGAGTTGCGGGTCAGAGTCTCTGACACACAACAATATGATCACACAATCTGAAATCTCCAATTAACCCAATGCATGTTTTTTTTTTAAACTGTGGGAGGAAACCGGAGCACCCGGAGAAAAACCTAGCACGACTTATTTGTGATTCTCTCACAGTGAGGCCACAGCTCTAACCACTGCGCTGCTGTGCAGCCACAAATGTAATAATATTGTAATAATTAGATTTTAATAAATAAACATGACCAGCTTTTTTGTTCTTAATTACAAACTGTACATCGTAAAATCTGCATTGTTTTTTTATAAACGCTATAAATAAAAAAATGTATAAATAAAAAATAAATAAATAAATAAATATTTACTAAAATTGAATCCTTTGTTTTAAACTTAATCATTAGAGCTCAGAAGTCCTTTCTTTCAAGATGATAGTGGGGTTGATGTCGCTGGCCCGTGCGTGCGACGTGCTTGAGTTGATGACCGTGGACCCCGTTTCTTTAACGTCTGGCACATTGAAGGATGCCACAGGACAGGGGCCCTGCACGTTGCTGCAGACGAGCTTCTGCAGGGAGGCGGTGTTGACAATGTTGAAGCCCACGCTGCCTCCGAAGGTGCTGGGCTTCCAGTACTCCGGGGAGCAGATGGGATTTCCCAGCAGGCCCTTGAGGGAGTAAGGAGCGCCCATCTCCACCATCGTCTCCCCGAAGATGGCGTTGGGTCGGGGTTTCTCCACCAGCAGGCCGGGGTAGAGCTCCACAGCATCCACATCACCATACATCTCCTCTAGCAGTGCAGCCATTTCTTTCTCTCCTTAAGGAAACAAACAAAAACCGTTTTAGACAGTCAGCCTAAAAATCTCCTGTTTCAACCAGTTAATATAAATTTCTATACAGTCAGCTGCTTTAAACCCACAAACATTCCCCTTACTGATAAAGTTTTTATTTAAAGTTGAATTCCCTTTTGAGGATTTTACGTCGTCTCCTCTGAAGCAGGGAGCTCCTGTTGTGTTTACATCTTGCTCTTTGTGATGACAGTCTGCTTACACTACATCGAGACAAAATGAACGTCTGGCTCTTAGAGTCATGGAAATAAATACCTAACCTCCAAAGCTGCTGGGGTATGAGTCCAAATCATTTCCTTAATAATGAATAAACTGCAGCGTGAGCTGCATTCAGTAGCTAGTCGGGGTTATTAATTATCAACAAATGTGTCAATGGTATAAAGTAGCAGGGCTACTTCACAACCCTCTTAGGTCATATTTTCCACATACAATTCTAAAATTTTGTAAGTCAGCTTGTCTCACCTGTCAGGTCTTCAAAGGAGCTGTAAGGCTTCAGTGAGAATCGCTTCCTGTAGGCGTTGAGGGACTGGTAACGCATTTGCCTGCTGTGTTCGATGGACTTTATGGCCACATACAGGATGGGTCCTGGTACATTACGACCACCAGCAACCTGTTAAATAAGATTCAAGGTAAGCCACAAAGATTTAACACTACAATGATGTCGCAATCTAAATGTTGCTGCAACAGTTCCTACCCGTCCTGCAATCTGCTTGGTAAACGACTCCACCAGGCTGCTGATGCCGTGCTCAGTCATCACCGAGGTGTTGAAGATGAACTGTTTGTAGCTGTAATCATTTTCCTCGATCTGGAAGCTGTCAGGCATCAGTGGGTGCCAGTGGTACAGTGTGTTGAACTCAGATGAGATACGGTTTTGGTACTGGAAGCGCTGGTTAAAGAGCAGCTCTGGGTCAAACTTGAGTTTGAAGTGGTACCCACTCAGGTGCTGCACATAGTCCTCAATCACAATCTTGATGGTCTCACCTGCAGGACAAATTGATAAAGCATTAGCTCTGATGCACAATTTAAAAATGCATGTTGATGCATGTTTTGAAAGTTTCCAAACATGGAGTTCAACTAAAAATAAATACAGTATTTCCTCCTTCTTGTTCTGAACAGAAACTGTAAAACCTGTTCCTCCTTCTCCGAATGAAACAATGCTGTCGGTCACTGATTGTCAAAATAAAGAGCTTTACTTCCTCTAAACAAAATGCCCAAGTTAAACACATTCTTATCATTTTTTTTTACTTCCCCAACCACAAAATATGACGCGCAATAAATTTTTCTTTGCAGGATTTCTTGAGACTCACCAATAAGGATGAGCCGTGAGGTCTGGAAGAGTCTTTCGTCGTCCCAGTCTGGGTGGACTTCCTTCAGCACATCACAGACTCGGTTGTGTTCACGGAGCCAGATGGTGGCGTACATCATGAGGCCGGGAACCAGACCAAAGGCCTCGTGGCCAACAGCGAGGCGCTGAGAGTCGGGCACGTGAGGGGGGTAGTGCATTTCGACACCCACATCCTTAACTGTTGGAGGGTACACCTCTCCATTTATTATCTGTCAACAAAAAGAAAAAAAACTGTAAGACACAAACGAGAAATGGAAACATCTGACCACCAGATGAGCAGCTCTCATCTTTCGTACCTGATATTTAAGCTTGCCGTCCTTAAAGAGCCTGAGCTTGTGTTGCTTCTCCAGGTCACCGCCATAGATGTGACTCAGGTCCACCTGAAAAACATAAAAAGTTTAAAAACACATCCCTGAGTAAAAATTGATAAAAACGTGTGCTATTTTTGTCTGTTTATCTTGAGAATCTGCTGTACTCACCCCATGCCCTTTAGACACAGTGAAAGCAGGTCCATTCTTCATATCAGATTTAAAGAACTGGTGCGTGAAGTGTTGCGCAAAAAATGCGAACATCAAGCTGGTACCCTGCGGGTCTGGAATAAACTGTCTCCTCATCAGGAGCTTCTCAGCCAAAACCTTCACATCAGGGAGCTCCTTTTTACCTGGAAACAAAAAAAAAAAACAATCAACTACCAATATTATGCCACTTTTAACATAAAATGTCTCAAATATGGTTTAATTTATTTATGCTTGCTAGGGCAGGCTTTGTTGTGTTTCTCCATTTAGTCAAGGACAACAAAGGAAAAACACTACATCTCTTTACTTCTAGTGATGTAATGAGACCAAGAAGGTCTTGCGCAGTATTTAAGAATCTAAGAAAACTGGTTTTGCTGTGGCAAACAGTGCACTTACCTACAACTCCCATAGGGGTTGGGCAATCCTGTGGTACAGGCGGAAGGGTGCGTGTGTAATAGGACAGGTTGGAATACGCTTCCCAGCTTTTGTAACCATAATGAGCGTTGTAGGTTGGAGGACTGTCAATCATGTGGGATCGAGCTGGGGTGAAGAAGAAAAAAAGAAGTTTATTACTGAAAAACACTAAAACTGCTGTTCAAATGATTTATCTGAAGTTTATCTGAAGCACCTTCAGATTTCAGCTGAGGAGACTTACATGTCAGCACATATCTCATGATGGCATCTCTGAGAAACGAAATGTTGTTGATAATGTTCCAGAAACCTTTGAAGTGGGTGAGGATATAGTGGACTGTGTTGGGCGATGGCTTCAGAGAAATTTTTATCCAGGTGAGGAACTCCGCTGCATTTAAGAGGAAGGATTACTTAGTTGAACTAGTCTGGACAAGAAGTGTGTTTTAATTTTTTAGATCCACGTCATGCATTCTCTTGATTTACTTACGCGTTGTGCAATTTTGTCCATAATATCCTGTGCGTGTGCAGTCACATTCATATTTATCTGCTCCCATTGCTGTGCACACCCCTCTGTTCTGGCATGGCTCTGAGCAGCACGGGTTACCTGTAACAGTGTTACACATTTATTAATAAATCAATGTTCTATTTATTATTCTGATATCTAATAAACAAGATTTCCAGCATTTTAACTTTTATTCTAAGAGAATAAAACTTTTTTCTAAAGATTCACTCTTTTTTTTGTTTACTTAACTAACTTCAGATTCATCTCCTCTTTTATAAACTCTCAAGAATGTTCTTTTTCTTACCTCCTTCGCAGATAAGAAAGCAAACTGCCAGCAGGGAAACTGCAAACGTGATTCTGTTCATACTCCAAAATTTCTGACGGCTCCTCTTCTCTCCTCTCGTTCTCTGTGGATCTGCAAAGTGTGAGCGCTGAAGACCTGCGTTTCATTTATACGCGTTCGTGACGTAAATGCGTCACGTGCTCAGATTTTTAAAATGCTTTATGAATGTATTCTAGAGGATTTTTACTGGTTAAATTCTGGCAACAGACAGATATTAGTCACTGTAACAAAGCTCTGAGGGTCGATGAAACAAAAAGGCATAAAAACAGAAGGGAGGTTGATTTTGAGTCACTTAATTTAACAGGAAATATAGTTTTATTGGCAATTAGACCGTTTATTAAATGTATTTAACCTCCATTAATTGTTATAAAAGGTTTTTTTTTGTTAATTATTTGTGTCATTTAAATTTTAAAAATTCTTATTTAAATAATTTTTCAAGCACTTCCAAAAAAGCATCATAAAATATACAAATGCAGTAATTATTATTTATTAGCAGCGAGACAATTATTAATTATGTTGTGAGATGAAGTAACAAAATTAATATGAACTTTTACAAAGTCTGGTCTTCCTTAAAATCCTTTCCCTTGAATTTATTATTATTTATTATATTTATGTTATTGACATGTAACTTATTATCTACCCAAAAGGAAACTTTAACCATACTTGGAAAAAAATGAATCAGCAGCAGGTTGGTCCTTAACTGAAAAAAGAAAAAAAAAACTATCGTCACATTTGTTTAATCGTTTTAGTGAATATTAAAAAAGGAGAAGGAGAAAACGTTAGTCAGTGCCCCCATGCGGAGGAAGTTACGCATTAGTGCGCATTTGGAAAGGTGTCAGTCCGGCGCAAAGAAGCAGCTGCAGTTTTCTCTGCTGAGTGAAACTTTTGACTCGACTTTGGGATTTCCACGACGCTTTAGCAGCAGTTCGGTTGTTTTTCTTTACTCTCTAATGCTAGTGTCACGTTTGCCGACCTTTCCAGCATTAGTTTGATCGCTCGAATCTTCGTGACTGTGACTGCCGGGTGTGCGTACTGGCTGTGCCGAGAAGCGCCTCCTCCTGTAACTTTAACCGAGCGGCGGTGGAACACGACTCCTGCTCAACATGCCACATTTAACAGGATTTATTAGTTAATAGCGTCGCCCCATCGAGGTATGTTGCGGTTTTCTATGTTTTCTACACAAACGCTGGTTTATATTAAAGTGGATTGGTGTTTAAAGTGGTCCAGACTGCTGGTAGTGGTGGGAGAGGGGGAAGCGCAGCATCATGAAGGTTTTGAGGCAGTCACTGGAAAAGGAAGCTGAAAACACAGTTGCATAATCAAATTTTAATAATCAAGACCAAAGTGAGTCGGTGCAGAAGTTCATTTTAAGGCAGATAAAGTCAATATGGGTTTTAGTGTCACAGGTTCTGTTTGATGCATTAACATTATATTCATTCAACTGCCAGGCCCAGCTATTCTGCTCAGCTCATAAGAATCAGGCAAAACCTGTTGCTGGTGTCCTTTGACATGCATTCAGTGAAGGACTGTAATGCTATTTAACTTTGAAGTTTTCTTCTTCACAATGCAAATGCAGCTCATTCTCCTGACCTTTTTTGTTGTTGTTTGTTTTAATATCTCAGGTGGAAATGATTTTGCTCATGAGGAAGCGTTCTGCATCTATTTAAAGGTGCATTCACTGCAGCTGTTTTGCATCATGTCAGGTTGCTGCTTGCCCCTTTCACACTTTGCAGCAGACTCATATGAAAATTTAGTTCCAGGAGGTCTGAGTTATTTTGGCACAGGAGCAGGGCTCAGCTGGCCCTTTGTGCTGCATGCTGCAGAAAACCAGGGCAGTGCACTGAACTGGCACTGCCAAAAGTTGGACCCCTGCTGCAAAGTACGTGACTGCTGCTGTGAACACACAGACTCTCTACGTGCTCTCAGTCCCCTCAATAACCATACGCATTGATGAACAGCTGAGAAATGACTAAATGAGATCTATACACATCATCAGTGCGCACACACACACTTTCATCACATCGCACATTCAAATTTTGATGCATCATAAAGAGAAATCATAAAATGAAGCTAAAAGCAGTCACCTCTTCTGCAAATACACACCCAGGTTTATATTTACGGTACTTAAAACACATTTGTTCATTCATTCAAAGAGCATCAGAGATACTCATCCCTTTCCTGGCATCTTATGCATGCAGCACACACACCCAATTTTGTCTCTGTATCTTTATCAAGAGACTGATACTCCCTACGGGCTTGTTTTAATTGTAACCATCAACACAGCTAAATGCTTTTCACTAATTGTAATCATAACCTCATTTAAACCTAAACCTTATGTTTTTTTAATCATTAAATTGACATTTACTGTAACATGCTATCTTGTCAGGGTTTGGGTCAAATAAGGCATTTTAAAGCGAACACACTCACAGATGTCGCACATTATTTGTTGCCTAGTCTTGTCTTATCGTGACTCTGTGGCTCAGCACACTTCCTCTTAGCCCTGCCAAGATGCAAAAGGCTGTTCTGATAAAGAGACTTCTAAAGAAATGTGGAATTAATTTCTCAAGGCGTTGTCTTTGAGTAAAACTTAGAGCAAAATTTGCAGAAGTTGTGCTTTTTTTGGTAGTCCTACTACATACAGATTTTTAAAAATGTGCATTTGTTCTTTGTTTCAGACTCTAAATGCATCAGAGATGTTCTCCTGAGTAAACGCTCACATCGTGTCGAAGGCTTTCCTTTAAATTACTCTGCAGACAACACGATGGCAACCAGTATAATTGTGAGTACATCTTTTTTTTTAATGAAGCAGCGGACAAAACCACATTTATTCTATAGAACAAGTTAATGTTTGTTCCTTCTTTTATACAAGCACAAACAGTGCAGCTATTAAAATGTCAACATCAAGGTCAAATTGATGAGAACTATCGTGATTGTCAGTTGTTTTGAATATCTGCATGAGATAAACCTTCAAAGCACCATCATGCTGTTATACTGCTGTCAGGATCTCACTCCACATTTCCTATTTTACATGGTTTTAACCAGGTGGTTGAAGGTAATTTGATTTGTAAAGAATTTGCAAAAAGCCATCATGAAATCATGCAAACTCATTAAGATGTTAACAAAATATCAAACAGTAAAAAATGCATAACTTTTCTTATTTATCTAAAACTAATGTCAGGTTGTTTGCATGTTTATTACTTTTATAAACAGGAAATGAAAAAAACATTTTTTACAGGATATAAGAGCAAAGAAATACTGCATCTAATTAGTTCAGAAGAAATCAGCTCATTCTGAAATCCCATGGAGTGTATGATCATCGCAGAGGAAGATAGATGGGTAAACCTATTTCTAAAAATAGCAAGGAAACAATTGATTTACATTTGTGAGAGGTGACTCAACCAGCACCCTTTGTACACTCAAGAATGTGCAACAGCAATAATGATCTGGGAAAATTGTCTTGTGTTAAATATTTGACTGAGTGTGTGCTCAAAATGATCACAATGCCCTGATTTTAATTATAAACAAAAATCAACCTGTCTACTGCAAGTAGGACACTGACTAGTCATAACTACTCCACAGATTTCAATTATAAAGTAAAATCTTTTCACTTCAGAATTAATGAAGGTGTTCTTGAAAAATTGCATTTACCGGTATATATTTGTTCACTAATGAAATATTTACAGCTGGAACTGCGGGGATGTGCAGTGAATCTACTTTTGTCAGTGGCGGTTCTAGACCAACATTAGAGGGGGGCAGGCTGGGGCTAGCTGCTTTTTTAGAGGGGCCATTCTAAAACACCCAGCACCTAGGGGGGGGGGGGGGGGGGGGG
>SSNR01000036.1:1048205-1103327 GCA_006937965.1 Callopanchax toddi
GGGGGGGGGGGGGGGGGGGGGGGGCACTGGCCCCTCATTAGAACCGCCCCTGACTTTTGCTATAAGTGCGGTAATCATGCAGATCTGTTATCTTTGCTTCATGGTGGTTTGACTCATATTCCGGTATGCAAATCAAAACTGAACTGAATGAATCTTCGCGTTGCAGGTAGAACATCAGATTTCTCATAAGTTTACGGTGACGGTGGTTCGGGCGGAGAATGTTACCAAAGGAGCGCTGGGTGACCTGCGTGAGTCTTTAAAATTATTTGTTGTTTGGGGAAGGAGAATTCAAAGTTTTTTTTACTTTATTTCAGTGTGATCTGGGTTGTGCTGTATAGCAACACAGCTGTGTGTGTGTGTGTGTGTGTTCAGTGGATACTCCAGATCCATATGTGGAGTTGTTCATCCCAACGGCTCCGGAGAGCAGGAAGAGGACCAAACACATAGATAATGACATCAACCCCAAATGGAACGAGACCTTTCACTTCATATTAGACCCCAACCTGGCAAATGTCCTGGAGGTTAGACCTGCATTTTCTTATCTAGTTCAATCCAGTACAGGATGACAAGCACAAATGCATTGAAGCATGAATCCACGTAAACATTGCTCACCATTTTTAGAATCAGATGAGGTAATATGGGAGTAACTCCTTAAAGAAATAGCACCAGAATGACTAACCGTGTTTAGTGAAAAATAAATGGAGGGTTTTCTGAAAATTACATTTACCTTTGTCCTAGTTTAACTCCTTGCCAAAGTGTAATTTTTGAAAACACAGGTTGCTCAGGTGAAGCTAAACAAAAGCTAGAATGCCTTAATGAAATGCTTTCAACCACAACCTTGGTGCTGCTTATTCCACTCAGTTAACATTGATGGATGCCAACTATGTGATGGATGAAACACTTGGGACGACATCCTTTGAGATCTCCAAGCTCGAAGTGGGCCAAACAAAGACGCATCCATTTTCTTTTGGCAAAGTAAGGCAGCTATCATCATTGTTATTATACATGCATGCAGTGAAGGGAAGCATTGTTACAGCTGTTGGATAATTTGCTATAAATTCTTGCAAATGGTTCCCAATGGAATTATATAAATATGGTGTGCATGGGATGTCATGTTATGAATCGAATATGAAAATAAACATGTAAACCTCCACTATGAAAGAGGAAATGTTTAGTTGTGTTTCAAAGATGAACTTTTCTGTGTGTGATAAAACTTTTATAAACAAAGAAATACATAAATGAAAGAAAATAATGCAAAGGTTATCAATTTATTTATTTATTTTTTAGAAATATTGCAATAATATAAAAATCTTACTTTTTACCCTATTGGTATTTTATTTTATCTACTGCTGACAACAGCCATGGCTAAAGGATGCACGATAACCACTTATTTTTTATTTTGACAGGCAACCAAAGTATACTTAGAGATGACACTGGAGATCTGGTATGTTTATATACTTGTATATGTATATACAAATCAAAATGAAATAGTTGACTCAGTTTGACAGCAGCATTTGTTAGTTTTGTTTACTGTTGTTTGAAACAATAAAACCCACCTTAGTAGAACCAGGTTCAGAGCACAAGTAAAATGGCTGCAATAAAATAAGCAACATGCAGTTAAACTCTTATCATGCCATTATTGCATTAGTAATAAAATCTTCAATGCTTAGTCATTTGAAAGCTGCGTACTTCGGTGAAGGAGGTTGTGAAAGTTTGTCTGTGAACCCGTTTCACATCTCAGACCACCCACTTATCTGACCTAAAGATCACTCTGTGTCACCTCTCATGTCTTGCACTATTTTCTCAAACCTCTCAGCAGAAACTGTCAGACATCATTTGTGACTTTGCCTTCCCCTGTTAGCTTTTAGCAAACCCTAACCCCTACTGTTTGTGTCTGCAGCACAAACCTGGACCTGAGGTTCAGCCTGGCTCTGTGCGACAAAGAGAAACAGTTCAGACAAACCCGCAGGGAGAGAGTGATGCTCGGGATTAAAAAGCTGCTGGACATGGAGAAACCTCGCTTCCTGCCCAGCTCTCCAGAGGAGGTGGGCTCAGAGCTACACACACTCGTGTTTTGATTCAGAGCTGGAAAAACGATCATCGTCATGTTTGTGAAACTGAAACTTTTTCCAAAGTGTGATTGAATTTGTGAGGTCATAGTCCAATTCACACAGATGTTTATTTTAGCGATGAGTCAGCACTGTTTCTATAAAATAAGAAGCACTACAGAACATCAGAACACTATCCAGGTGTTTATTAGCTTGATCTTCAATTAGTTAACAGTAATTACAAGTATCAGCACCTTTTGTAGAGAACGTTTTTGAATTGTTCTCATTTAAACCTTATTTACAAAGTCAGACCCTCAGGGGTCTCCAGCTCCTCCTGAGGGACCCCAAGGCGTCCTGAGGCCAAGTAGGATATAGGATCCTTCCAGCAAGTTCTGGGTCTATCCTGTGTGAAAAATACCCAGAAAACAGAATGTGAAGAAGATAGTTGTGTCTTTGGATGATCATAATTAATTAAACAAGTGGATATAACAGAAAATCACAAAGCAAAGCTGTGATTAAAGCCAGTATATCTCTGAGCTGTGAACTGATGATACAAAATAGCAAGAAAATAGCAACTTTTTTGATGGAGTCACACTGAATTGGTACTTGTGGTGCTTTATGGAGAAGTTTAATATCTGACTGGGTCACATGGGGTATGTGATGTACAGTACCGGTAATTGCAAAAAAATTGTGTGGAAATGTTCTTGCAATTTAGTTACATTTACATTATTAGTCTTCTATCATGTCTCAATTTGTTTGCATTTTAGTTGCTATCCTCTCCCAAAGTTGTTTTGCACTTTCTGTCTTACAAAAATTTAATTCATAAGGGCTGTGTCATTTTAATATTTGCAAGCACATATCCTCATGATTGGATGGGGTGTGTGCTTATTGTGGAATTTTTGGCCTAGTTTCCTTCTTATCTGTAGTTCCAGTAAAGATTAATAAAAAATGACTGAAGAAACACAGATTACAGGATGAAGGCTTGTTGATTTTTCTGTAATCAGACTTGGATTAAAATAATATTTCACTAGAAAGCTCCGACACAAAGCTCCGACCTTTTCTCCCATGCCTTTGGTTAAGCTCCCCTTCCCGCCAGTGTAGTTTTGGCCAGATGCCTTTGAGGTTGATGCTAATCTCCAGCTTGTCTTTATTGTACTGGAAGCTTCAGAGGAGCCAGGTATCCGGTTGTAGCCTCACACTGTGAACACATTAAACTCCCTTCCTAGGATGACTATAGAAATATTTGGGATTGATGGATTTACTACTGAGAGGAGCCAATGTTGCAATGAGAATTATGAAAGAGTTGAAAATGTGAAGGCACAAGTTGGGGAAGGGAATGCTGTAAAGGCATGATGCAACTAGCTTGGTATTCACACAGTGCAAAGGGAAGTTACTCAAGCTGAAGGAGAGAAAACGACTGAACTTGATGTTTATAACTGCTGTAGGTTGTAATGATGTGATGAAGCACATGTGTCACTTTACTTCCTCGCATCTGGACTGTCACTTTGTGTGTGTTGTAGGTTCCAGTGATAGCCATAGCCGGTTCAGGAGGAGGTTTTCGTGCGATGGTTGGCTTCTCTGGCGTGATGAAGGCCCTGTTTGAGTCTGGGGTCCTAGACTGTGCCACCTATGTTGCTGGTCTTTCTGGATCCACATGGTCTGTTTGAGCTCTTCATTTTTATGCTCTGTCTTTTTCAAAAATGTATTTTTAAAAACATGTTAATGTTATTATTATCTCTGGCACAGCTACAGGTTTTAAAATACTTTAAAATATTTTTTCCTCAAAGATTTTCCTGGCTTTTTAAAAATCAGTGCCTAAAAATATATTCAGCCATTTTTTAAAAACTTTTAAGTCAACCATGAGCAACAAAATTTGGCTTCTTTGACAATTTAAAAAAAAATCAAAGTCCCCCTTTAATGTTAAGTAAAAACTGATTTCTATAAAACAATAACATGCAATAAGTGATTGAATAAATATTCACTCTCTTCAAGTTAGTATTTAGTAGTATCACCTTTGGCTGCAGTCACACAGCATGGAGTCTGTGTGGATAGATCTCAATCAGGCTGCACAACTAGACGCTACAGCTCTCCATTCTTCACTGTAAAACTGTTCAAATTCTGTCAGGTTGTGGGAATCAGCCCTTATCAAGTCCAGACAAAAGTTCTCTATCAGATTGAGGTCTGGGCTTTGACTCCAGAACCTCCACCTTGTTGTCTTCAAGCCATTTCTGTGTAGCTTTAGCTGGATGCATTGGGTCTTACTGGAAAATAAATCTTCTCCAAAGCTGTAGTTCTCTTGTGGATGAAATCAAATTGTCCTCCAGGATTTCCTGATATTTTGCTGCATTTATTTTACCCTCTACCTTTACAAGCCTTCCAGGTCCTGCTGCTGAGATGCATCCCCACAGCATGACGCTGCTCCCACCATGCTTTACACTGGGTGGTGTTTTTGTGGTGATGTGCAGTGTGTGATGGCCATTTATCTATGTCATATTACATTTTTTAATTGCTATTATTTTGTAGAAATCAGCCTCACTTTGAAATTAAATTATTATTTTTTTGGTCAAAGTGTTATGTTGCTCATGATTGATTTATAAATGCAATGAAAGGGTTAAACATCCAGGAGGGTGAATAGGTTTCATAGGCACTGTATAAATAATTCATCATCAAAAACTTTTCAGGCTTACTAAAAGTCTTTCAAAGAGTTTCTTTGAAACTTGTGTCATATGCAGTGTTTTCAACAAACCTAAACATTTATACTCAAAAGCGGAGGAGGAAAATGCAAAAAGTAAAACAAAAATTAAGATGATATCAGCAGGAACTAAAACTGTACTATAGGCTGGAGTCTGGGTCATGAGGAACATAAAACTATCAGCTGGCAAAACACTTATACACACCAATCCTAAAGGAAAATCTGACATAACTCTAACAGCTCCAATTAAAAACACTAGAAATCAAATAGCACTCATTTGTACCAGCATATTGAGAAAAGTGGGGAAGTAGAGGACAAAACACCTTCAAGAAAGAGGAAAGACATCCTTTAGAGGCCTGAGAGATAAACCACCCTACAGCTGAATATCTGTTTTCAGTTAACAGCTGTTTGGGAAGCACCCTGTTGGTGCTAAAACACTATTTTATGTGTCATCTTCAGTATTAACTAAAGAAAGGAGGACAGATTGTGTCTTTGTGGCAAGCAGCTAGAAACAAAATGCCTGAAGATCCAGTTAAAAACTGGTCTTTTGCCCAGTTGTCTGTTTTATGTAGACACAACACTAGTTTGTCCCTTGAGTCCAGGAACCTTTTTATGCCTTAATAAAACATTATTCTGAAAATGGTCAGGCAATGGAATAAAAATGTGTAAAAAAGCAGTTAAAGTTTAAAGAAAAGCTCAGAAAGTCCTCTTTAAAAGATTAAGATCTGTCTTCTTTAGTGTGGTTCTACGTTAGATTCCACTCCCGTTCCTTTGGTGTTGCTTCCATACCAAACAGGTTTTAAAAAGCCATTTCTCCATTTCTTTTGAACCTTACAGGTATATGACCACTCTCTACTCTCACCCCGACTTTCCAAATCGAGGCCCAAAGGACATAAACAGTGAGCTGATGAAGAGAGTCAGCGGTAACCCTCTGAGGCTGTTGATGCCTCAGCACATCACCAACTACATCCAGGCCCTGTGGACCAAAAAGGCCTCAGGGCAGCCTGTTACCTTTACCGATATTTTCGGTATGCTCATAGGAGAGACTCTCATTCCTGCGGTAGGAGCTGCTCATATAAAGATCCATGTTTTGTGTTCTTGTGACATTAAATACACAGCTCATATTTTGTGCTTTGAACTGATGGTAAATGTAAAGTTCAGGCTGAACACATCTCTTTTGTGTGGTTCCTTGCATATAATCAAAAGTGAATGCTGACTCACGTGTGAGTGTGTGAATGAATCAAAAACTCTCCCTCCTTTCAGAGGATGCACATCAAGCTGAGTGAAATCCAGGAGAAAACCAACCAGGCTCAGAGTCCTCTCCCCCTTTTCACATGTCTTCACGTCAAACCAGATGTTTCAGAGCTCATGTTTGCAGGTAATTTTCTTTAATGGGAACATATGTTTTATATACCCTCTTGTGCGCAGAATAAATTTTCATATGTGGTGAAATACTACATGTAACCGGATCAGTTAGACCACATGCAAATAAAACGGTGGCATGTTTTCCTGATGCACTGTTGCAGCAGAGGTTGTGGTAGGATGTTATTTAGTGATGATTCTGCAGCTGCAGTAGTTCAGCTTAATCAAGAGGCAGATTTTTACGTGCATGTTCATGGTTGAATCTGGCTTCTTTGTTATGAAGTGGATTTTAAAATGGCCCACAGTGTGAACCCAGATGGAGAGAATAGATAATATTGTATAAGGCAATAGAAAATAAAGTAACAGACTAGAACACAAAGACACCATGGAAAGTTAAAAAATCCACTGGTAGGGAAACAATATATAACAGCTGGGCTGATCAACAAATGCAGGACAGGTGTGACTAATGAGCTGAAGGCAAGCAAAACAGCTTCAGTGGGTCACAAATTTAAAAAGAAGAACTTTAATGCAAATAAAATCTTTGAGGAACTTGGAAATGTCACATTATTGTACTGCAGTGGTTCTTAAATTTCTCGCTTCTGCTAAAAAGCTAAATAAATTAAGAGTATAATGAAAACACAGCTACAACCATTAAAACCTAAAAATAAGTCATCAGTCTTCAAGCCTGATGGCTGGTTTAGTAAGATTTGTTTCGAATGTTATCACCTTCACTCTCAAATCAGCAGAATCTTAGTCTTAGTTTGTGTTTTCATAGCTGAGAATAACCTCTTTAAGATCACAGCTTTTCACTTCTCTCGAACGGCGGCTGTCATGGCAACTGAGTGTTTTTGTGATTTTACACAAACATCAGTTGACCTGCTGATATCCGGTTTGTTGCTCAGCTGATTGTGACATGTCTGCATGTTTATTTGCTTGTAGCTCAGGTAACTGAGATCCTATCACTTGGGACGTATTTCATTACCTGGTGGGAACACACCTATTTAGAGGTGTCTACTGGTTATTCGATCACTCAGGAAGTATACGGTTTTGACAGAAAACCTATTCCCAGTGAGCCATTTGTTCTTTGTGGCTGATGAAGAGATACTATTGTGCATTTCAGCGTTGATAATTTGAAGGGTGACGCCAAACTTGTTCCCAGTGTTGGATTATATGATTTTCTTTTGATCCCATGTAGATATCACACGCCACAACATTTCCTTTTAAGAGTTTGATTAAAAAAAACTACTATTTGTATTCCCCTCTATCCTAAAATACTCACCTTTACTATGACCCAGCAGAACGGTAAACTTTTCACGACAGGAAATTTAATACAGGCAGACTTTTCTCTGGATGTAAATTAAATAGGTTATTCATATTTTTAGTGTCTTTCCATTCAGCCTGTTTCTCAATCTTGTGTCTGTAATCGGGTGCTGATTGAATGCTTAATATAATACTTCTGCATTACCACATTAACACTGGGATTTCAACCTGCAGACTGGGTAGAGTTCAGCCCGTATGAAATCGGGATGGCAAAGTACGGGACTTTCATGACGCCCGACTTGTTTGGAAGCAAGTTTTTCATGGGGACTGCTGTGAAGAAGTATGAAGAGAATCCTATTCATTTTCTGATGGGTAAGAATAGTTTTTTTCAGCACAAAGTCAGACGTGTTGTCATACTGATAGACGTGTTTTTGATTTACCAGGCGTGTGGGGAAGTGCCTTCTCGATTCTGTTCAACAGAGTGCTGGGGGTAAAGGACACAACTGATGGCAGCACTATGGAGGAGGAGTTAGGTAATCTTCTTATATTTTCTATTTTTTGTGCTTCTTTTCATAATTTACTGTTTTTATAAAGGTTATTTGTTGATTAAATAAAATAAGTCACAGTTAAGTAAATAAATGAGTTTAGGTAGTCATTTTGTTCCTCTGTCAGGCAGAGGTCACTGAGGTAGTCAAAAACTCCATGGTACTGAAACATCCCCAAACCTAACCCTAACCCTAACCCTAGCTTTAACCCTCAAGGTGTTGTGAGGCAGTCGTGGTCAATATTGCAGGTTCAGGAAAAACAGAAGACAGTTTTAGCGTCGTGGCGCGGCGGTGTGTCATGACATTGTGGAGTACTTTTTGACACAGACATTACGACAATATGCTGGACCGCTGCTATTATGGCAAACAAAAACAACCGGACGAGGAGTATTTCATTGTGTAATATTTACATAATTGAGCTTTGACAAGCAGACTTTTAGATTGCAATAAATAGCTCACTTTTTAAAGAATTAAAAGGTAGTCCCACAAAACATGACTAGTTCTGGCAAGCTGCGTTTACCGGCACCGCGCTTCAGGAACACGTCCTGTGAGACCAGAGGAATAGCCAAGGACGCGGGGCTTTGGTGATGCGGTGCTGATGTTTCCTGTGAGACCCAGGTCTTAGTGGTGTTCATAGAGAGGATTTCAAGGTGTGGTTGTGGAGAGGAAGGTGTCTGCTTTGGGAACCTTGTGGTCCCATCTCTACTTTTTGCAGATGATGTGGTTTTGTTTACATTTTCAAGCCATGACCTTCACTGTGCACAAGGCAGTTTGAAGCAGCCAGGATGAAAGTCAGCCCCTTCAATTCTGATACCACAGTTCTCAACTGGGAAATGCTCCCTTCAGGTTGGGAGTGAGTCTCCGCCTCAAGCAAGAAAGTTTCTTGGTGTCTTGTTCTCAAGTTAAATATAGGAGACAGTTTGGGGTCTCGGCTGCAGCACTGAGGGCTTTGCTTCAGTCTGTCATGGTGAAGAAGGAAAAGCTCTTGATTTATGGATCCATATATGTTACATCTGTGGTTATGAGATTTGGATCATGTTCTGAAAGAGGACATTTTCTCTACAAGTAGTTTACATGTCCTTACTCTGTAGGGTGAAAGCCTTAAAGGTAGGTTGAGGGATAGGTTGGGAGTGGCTCATAAGGAATCAGCTGACACAGTTTGGGCATCTGATAAGGAGGCATCCCCTTTTCAATCATGTCCCATTTGGAGGAGACGTCAGGGCAGACCCAGCACTCACTGGCAGGATTATATGTCCTCTCTGTCCTGGGAACACCTTAGAAGAGTGTCACCGAGCAGAGGGATGTCTGGGTTTCCCTACTGTTTGTTTATGTTTATTTAATATTAATGAAACTGACCCAGTGACAAAACGTTCTCTGATAAGCTGAGATCACACAAGAAAAATAAAAGTTACCTTACCCTCAACTAAAAGTGTTATTAAGAATTTTAAAAATTACCTTTTTATGGTTCAAATATCTGTAAGAATGAAACAAAAACTTAATTTTGACACTAGAATAATTTCCCCAGTATAAATAAATATTGTATAAAATGAAATGAGGAGATTATCTGAGAAATCTGCATTTTTAGTCACGGCTCTTGTTTTGTTTCGGAGGTTTTATTTTTCCAGATAAGCTCTTTGTTTAAAGCCAAACGACTTCAACTGAAACCTAAATCACGTTCCTGAAATTATATCTCCATCAGTCATTTCCTTCACTCCTTTTTTGCTTTTGATTTTCAGCGATGTCGACATACAGACACTTAGAGTCCAGCAGTTCTTCTCATACCTTTAAAAGTGACTAAACTGTAATTATCACTTTGCAGTAGTTTGTAGGAAGGTATCAGCTTTCTGACAGCTCATTGCTTGTTTTTTTGGTTGAGTACTTTTGAAAGTGTTGACCTTTATGTATTCAGACGAACAAATGTGTCACGGTGTCCCCACCTAGTTGAAGAATGTGTCACTTTTATCAGGTGTTTCATATTTCTAAAAGAGATAAACAGTAGACTGTAATTTTATAATGTCATATAACTGAATAAAACAGCGTGCCAGGTGCAGTTTGGAAGCGAGATATCAATCAAATAAACTTCTTAAAGCTGAAGATGAGAAGATCGTTTTTTTTGTTTTGTTTTTGTTTTACAGAGCAGATCAAACCCCAGCACATCGTCGGAGAAGACAACGACAACGATGATGAGCCGCGCAAAGGTGAGCTAAAAAACCCTTTATTCATGTGAGGAGCTTTCAGTCGTTCTGCAGCATTTATCAAACTTAGATCTGTGGCTTGGACTGATTTCACTAAACATTTTGACTCATTTGAGTCAAAGCTGGAGTATTAAGATGTAAAGTTGCAGTTTGCGATGAATGGTGTGAAACGTCTGCATCAGAACAGCTGCTTTTAGTCAGAGCGTTTAAAAAATGACAATTAGCAAAGTTCTCACTTCTCCTTCTCCTGTTAGAAAACCTGTCAAAAGTTATTTCTCACCGTTCAGCTCCTGGTGACTTGATTAGCATTATTGCTGAAGGTGAATTTTTAAAGGAAGGTGTCATTTATTTTTTGTCTTTTAGGTGTGAACTCCTGCAAAAGAACTTGACAAAAATCTAAAAATAGACAGAGGAACAAAGACAGTGAGAGAGAAACAAGATAGAACGGGTAGATGTTTACTTTTAAAGTGAGTGTTCATCAAGATGAAATTAAACTGTTTTAAAAAGAGATAATAAAGATTTTTACATCAGCTCTACTGGGATGTTTGTAAATATTTGATTTCTTTAATTCTATTTTACATTTTTATTAGATATAGTCCAGAACATCAGATTTTCACACTAAAAATAGAAAGTTTTGATGCATTGACAAAACAAGTGGATAAATGTGACAAAAGTTTAATTTTAGATCAAATATTTAAAATAAAAAAATGCACCTTCATGTTTAAGAAGCTGATGATTAGTCACTAATTTGTGGATTTTAGCTCATTAAACTTTGAACTTACTGATTTATTCTCAGGATTTTAATGATAGTTTCATTTTTCTCTAATAAAACAGCATTTATGCTTAGATTCATCCTGTGCATGACTCATGGTCTTTTAAAATTCAGTACAATACAGATTCTGTAATTTTCCTTTAAATTCTTCATTAGAACAAGCTGTTATTCACCATATATCGTCAAATAAACCCCTACTCTAAATTTTCACAGGAAGGAAGCGGTTCTGTAGATCAAGTATGAAGGTTTGTTTTTTCAAAACGTGTTAATTTAAAATATTCAGATATCCACCACACATTTTGATTTAGGCTTGTTCGTGTGGTGTTCAGTAAACTGTCACATCCTTTTTCTGAAGTCTGGTCTACTTCTCTTTGCAGCTCTGCCAAAAACATCTTCAGGATAATTCTGAGTTTCTTTGCAGACTTTGTTCTTAGTGATCATCGTTGGTGAATCACTTCTGAGAGTGCAATGGAAATGTCCTTATTTTGAACACAAACAGTTGGTTAACTGTAGATTGGTGACGTTAAAACTCCTAAAAGCTTTTCTAAACTTTTCCATCTAAGTAGCATCACCAGCCCGTTTCCAGAGTCCTCTGAAATCTTCTCTCTTCATGTCGTAACATGTTAAAGAATACAGAAAAAACACATTGTTCTGATCAAAAACTCTTTTTAGCTTTAATAATTTCTAGTTGTGTAATTATTCAACATTTTGTACACAACGGATAATCACCCCAGCATGATATTTATTTATTTATATATATCTATTTATATATATTTACTTCTAGGCTTGAAATAAAATATAATGTTTTTTGTCCAGTTTCATGCAACAATATAGAACCTAATAAAAAAAAAAATCATATTTTTTAGGACAGCTTTTTGTAGATTTCCTTCCACTTTAACACATTCGGAAGTTTTTGTATTTTCTTTAAGGAAAGTCTTCTCAGATAACTGGAAAAAAACTGGTGTCCAAATATGGCAGGAGTTACAAAACAGAATGACGGAATTTAAAACTTGTCAGCTCAAAACATTGAAATGATGTTTTTCTTAACGAGTTGACCTGCTTTCATGAGATCCAAATAAAACGTACCGTACAAAAGGATGATGTTTTGTTTTGCAGCTGATTTAAAGGTGCATGGTCAGACTCCTATCATGTTCTCCTCAGTGGAGTGTGTGGTTTTTAGGATGATTGAATACATAATAACTTTTTTTAAGCCTGTAATATCAAGCCTGGCAGCTCAGATTAGCACTCAGCTAATTACTGAGAAACAGGTTGTATCTTCAGCACTTATAATTTCCTACTTTTGGTCAATTAGTGGTGATTTTTTATGACAAAATTTGTCAAGAGGCATGCACTAATTCCCGACGGTCTACCAGTGAGGTCACACACCAGTTTCCTGCTACAAATTAACTCTAAAAACACCACACTTCTTTATGGGTTCATTTGCTGCAGTTTTTAGGGACAAAACTCAATAACTGCCTCCTATAAACTCCTTGTAAACAGAAATATTTGTTTATTTTTTGCTATTTCAGTTTCCTCTTGGGATGTAGTTAATGTAGCTTAGTAATAATAATACATTTTATTTGTGGGTGCCTTTCAATACCCAAAGGTCACCTTAAAAAACAACATAAAATATGAAAATAAAATAAAACAACAGAACACATTACAAAATGAATTTACAAAAAACTAAATGACAACAAATGGAGTCAGTGTGAGGAGAGAAAGAAATATTTTGTTTAACAGACCTGCAGGTGATGGGAGATAGAATTGAATTCTGTATGATTAATTTAGTATGCCGTTTTAATTATTACTGCTGTTTGTTATTATTTTGGTGTTGACAGTAGGTGGGACAGAAAGCCAGGAGACTGAGGAGTTTCACCGCACCGCTCAGGCCAGCTGGGTTCAGCGGATGTTCACCTCACTCTTCAGCGACTCCGTCTTGTTCAACACAAGAGAGGGTCGAGCTGGGAAGGCACGTGATCTCAAAACTAACGCAGTTGTTTAATAATCACAACCACATCCATCTGCCCCTGTCTAAAAGCCTCCTCATCATTTCACCAGGTGCATAACTTCATGCTGGGCCTGAACCTGAATACCGACCCGCTCATCTCTCCGGTCAATGAAGTGTTGTTTCCTGCACACTCGCCTGAAGAGGAAGTGGATGCTGTTACAGGTAAGAAGGCTGGATGATTCACAGCTTACTGTTACTGTAAGTTTTAAAATGTAAAAATAATAAAACATGTCTTCTGATTACCCCTAAAGACCATCAAGGATGAAAACTTTTTAAACTCTTTCAGTGAGTGCCCTTTAAAGGGTTAATGCATAAAACTTTCATTTAGCTTTAGATCAGTGGTCTCAAACTCAAATGAGCTGGGAGCCGCTGGAGCCAGAGTCTGGCTGAGGCTGGGCCGCATCAGGTCGCTCACAAAGAAAGCGTTGTTAAAAATTCTAATCTTATCAAATCTCTTTATTTTTTATTTTCTAACACAAAATAATAAGAAAAAACAATAAACAAATTAAGAATTAATACAAAAATAAATTAATCAGTAAATAAATAATAATTAGATTTGTCTAGTCAGCGACTTTATGTGGTTTCTTCAATCTGATATCTGCCTAATTCAGATTCAAATGTCTAACAGTTCTTTAACCATTTTAACACGTATAAATATAAGGTCTCAGACACACACACACACACACACACACACACACACACACACACACACACACACACACACACACACACACACACACACACACACAAATATATATATATACAGAGAGTTATGGTGCTATGTTGTTTTTTAAGAATTCTGGTCACTTAAATTGACTCTATCCATGTCAAATGTAAATGTCAAATCTCAGCATCATTTCATAATAATCTGAACTCTGATTTCACAACAATGAAACCATTAATGCTGCAAAGTTTGAGTTTAATGGAGTCTGGTCTGAATTATTGCAGAATCATGAATCACATGGATTATTTACTGAGTAAAATGTGCTACTCTGAGCAGGTTTATTAAATATAAAGAAATATTATTTAAAAATCAGGCTGTTTGAAAAGAACAAGTTCCTCAAGACCTGGATCTCCTAAAACAGCCATAAATCCATCCTGTGTTTTCTGACTTCTGGTTTCCATAATCACCACAAAATACATCAAACCAGAAACTGAACACAGGACAGGAAGATGCTGCGCTTGGATCCGCCTGCGCGAGCCCTTTACCCTTTTGTTCGTTTGGAAGAATGATGACAAGCTTTATTAAATGGCTCTGTCCACACTGAGATATCAGAGCGTCACCGTTTACTCGCGGGATGAAGGTGATGACTACAAACTCGCGGCCCGCGGATCATCCGCGGGGCCAAGGTGCGGGCCACAAAGTGGCGGATCGCGGGCCGCGAGTTTGAGACCCCTGCTTTAGATTAACATGACAGAATGAAAAAAAAAAAAGAAACATAAGCATAATATTTCAAATTTTGTCCTTTTCTTCCTCCAGTGATGAAGCTTTTATGACTCATGAATTTTTAATGAATGGGATTCATTTAATCTTGTGGGATTCTTCTAGATCCAGATGAATTTGATCGTATTTACGAGCCTCTGGATGTGAAAAGCAAGAAGATCCATATTGTGGACAGCGGCCTGACCTATAACCTTCCCTACCCTCTCATCCTGCGGCCGCAGCGCGGTGTTGACCTCATCATCTCCTTTGACTTTTCTGCTCGACCGAGCGACTCCAGCCCACCGTTTAAGGTCTGGATTTAAACAGTTTTTACTGCCACTCATTTGTTAAAAAATCAAAGCAAAACTCTAATCTGTGTGTATGCCCCACAGGAGCTCCTGTTAGCAGAAAAGTGGGCCAGAATGAACAAGCTTCCATTCCCAAAGATTGACCCGAAAGTCTTTGATCGAGAGGGTCTGAAGGAGTGCTACGTGTTCAAACCCAGGAAAGGAGAAAAGAACTGTCCCACTGTCATCCACTTTGTCCTGGTCAACATTAACTTCAGGAAGTTCAAAGCACCAGGTAAGAATGTACATATAAGGAGACTTTAAGAAGTGTTATGTCATTTTACTAGCATGACACATGAGGTGTTTCTCACCTGAACCACTCAAATGGAATTTAACACAATTACCTTACACAGCTTGTCTGAAAGCGCCCTAAAAAAGAAAGCATCTGTTTAACAGTCAGTGAGATTTTTAGCTAAAGTGTGTGTCTGCAGTATGTGTGTGTGTGTGTGTGATGCAGTGTGTTCACGGTTTTATGACCCACTCAAGTGAAATGCGGTTCCTGAAGGAGCCAGGTGCTGTTAGCGAATCCCTCAGTCCAGTGAGAAAGCTGTGTGTATAAACAAACCATACATCAGGAGCCACACAAAGACTATCACCACATCTCCGGCGCTCCCGCTTTACATTCTGTAGGTCATCTGCCCACATACTTCCTCAGTCTGTTTACAGGTGTTACATAAGGGTCCAACACTCGGACCTAAAACACATGTGAGGAAACTGAGCCGTAAAAGGACTTCCGCTGTCAGGAATCTTTTTAAACGTCTGCAATAAATGCTCATTTATAGCAAAGGATTCATTCATCAGCACAATTCAGGTTCAGAAAATATTCAGTTATGGTGACCAGTTTGAACCAGTTTGGGAGAGTTCAGGAAGCAGGGATTGATGGATATACCAACTCTGTTTTTTGTGTTTTATATTCAGTTAAGGCAATAAAAGTAATTTTTTAATCTTAGCTAATTATAATGCCAAAGCTATACTTTTATTATTATGGTAATAATAGTGTAAGGTCATATAAACTTTTTGTTAAAATATTTCCGAGTTTTTGTTGTTGAATTTTTGTAGTTTTGTAGTTTTCCACCCCAGTTATGTACAATAAGAAGCAGGGACTAAAATGTGTTTTACCAAGTGGTTGACCTGCCAGTCTTAAGGTTAAATCAGTCACCTAAAGCCTAAGTAAAATGATAAAAAGTGCACATCAACTTTACTCCCTTCACGCAGGATTAAGACACCAATATGTTCTCTGCACAAACGTTTATAACGTGGCTGGATTTGGAAAATCATGGCAGTCATGAGGTTTTCTTCGCTCCTGTGTTTTAACCCACATCAGTAAGCATTCCCACGCTAACGGTCATCCAAGTACAGATCTTTCGAACCGGGTGTCAGAATGCATCACGTGCCAGATTATGCATGAAGCATGAAGTTGATCCCGAGATGGGGTTGTGGCCTAGACATGCTCCAAAATGAACTCATTCATTCTGAATATGATGTCATCACGCTTTACCCAGGACCTGATATGCTCTTACCATGATAATAATACACCAAATACTGTTCATGCTTAAAACAGTCAACATGTATGTTGTGATGGGAAGCCCACTGACCTTAACATAGAGACGTCACTAAGACCCTAAAACAAACATCCACATTCTGGCTGATTTATTTACATGTCTAAGCTGTATAGAGTCTGTATCTAATGTTTCCAGTGTAAATTCAATATTTAACAGAATCCCAGTAGATGATGTCTTTTATTAAAGTTGATTTTCTGATCTTATTTGGTCATCTATCACAGGTGTTCCCAGAGAGACCGAGAAGGAGAAAGAGTTGGCAGATTTTGACATCTTTGACGACCCCGAGTCGCCCTTTTCCACTTTCAACTTCCAGTACTCCAACGAGGCCTTCGTCCGGCTTCATGACCTGATGGAGTTCAACACGCTCAACAACCTTGAGGTCAGTTGGGACGTTTTGCAATATTGGTAGAGATAAAAATTTCTGCAACAGGATGTGGCAGGAATGTGTAAAACACAAGGTCATCAAGAGATTGGAGAGTGACTCATCCAAACAGCTTACACTGACAGATTTTCATTCATTTCCTCAGCTATTTATTGTTTATCTACCCTTATTTAGTGTGTCAGCGAGGAAGTTTTGGATTTATGCTTTTTCATTGTGCAACTTCAAAATATTTTTTTCAAAGACCCATTTAAACCTGGATTGTACAAGTGTTGACTCGTTCAGTGGGTGTGTTCACATCAAGGTCACACCGACTCTCGTGTCGTACGTGAGTCACTTCCTCACAGAGTAAAAAATTAAACTAGATGCGAGATATTTGATTTCACGTGTCAGCTCAGACATGCTTTGCTAACAATGTCATTGCATGAAAATGTCGCTGATACCAAGAAAACTTTGGTTTTACATTTAATTCCACAAGTTGTCAAATCAAATATCAAACTTTATTAATCCTAGAGGGAAATTATATAAATTAGTATTTAATTTACAATATTAGTGATAATTAAATTTGTGTTTACTTCATGTACAATCAAAAGTAAACTTTTAATGTTAGAGTTTTCCTATTATGATAATTAAAACAAACTCTGGTCCTTGTTGAGTGTACACATGTTGCAAACAGACACTCATATGAACAACACTGCTGACAATATTCCTTTCAAACAAAAAGCAGAAGATGTGAGTAAAAACATGTTTGACTTGTGATTCATTAGCTTATAGCCTATCCACCATCTTTTTTTTTTAGCCATTTGTTGTTTATTTGCTGTCTTGTTGGGATCCTTGTCCATTACACAGCCTCGCTTTTGATTCATAAAAAAGGACTTTATGCTGAACTCTGCAAAAACAACATGCTGCAAAACAAGCCCAGGTTGTGTCATATTGCCTCCAGTGAGTGTGTTGCTGCTAAATGTGTGAAATTTTGTCAAACACATTTTCAAAGTGTTTTTCCCCCATGTGTATTTGAATTCAAATTTATGCACCTAAACAAGACTGCCATGCTTTCTCAGAGAGAAGAGTTCTTTTTTATTATTATTTTGTTATGAATTATCATTTAGCATGCTAATAGAGCCTGAAAACTTGACCTTGAGTTGAACTTGTTGATACGTCTCCTACAGGGAAGGCAGCTGTCTTCAAAGTTCCTCACTATGACAAAAATCTTCCTCTTTAGAGTTATAGACTCCAATTTGTTTGGAAAAGATTGAAAACTCAGTAAAGGTTGATTGTCAGTTTAGGTATGTTCTAACACCTGTTGCTGATTGGTTAATTAGGTGCACGTAATTAACACCACCTGGCTGCTAGTTACGCTCAGGGCCTTAGCCCGAGGGGGGGTTCACAATGAAGCAAGTTCAACTTTAGTCTGGAATGACCAGAGCTAAACCTTCAGAAAAAGAAACAGTTCTCTCAGACTTCATAGTGTTAGTAGAGAGTGAAGGAAATAAACCAGCCTTCCCAGTTAGAACCAGAGAGGAATGTTCCAGCAAATCAGTGAGTTTATATCTAATATGGGTCAGAACCACCTGAGACTCAGTCCCATAAATCACTTCACTGAGCAAATTTAAATGATCTTTATAAATATTATCTGATGTTCAGAGGCTCTAATGATGTTAACAGACCAATCAAAGAATCTGGAGAACTCCATGGTTCTAGGTCTATTAAGATTCCATGCAATTTTTCTAATGGTGAGAAATGTAAATTAATTAAAGCTGCTATAGTTCATTTTCAAACACTATTTTACACAAACAAGGATCCAGAGCTCTCACCCCTCCTGTCTGGTATAATCCTAGACCACACCTCCCCTGGACATGGGACCGCACATTGCCACAGTAACAATAGAGTGCAAAACACCAGCCTTTGAAAGGCTATGCTAATGTTCATGTTTTTCTTTTGGGGACTCTGTTATTTTTTCCTAAAATTGAAGCGGTAACACCCGGCTGTTTCTCTCCTCTCACTCCTGTGGTTGAATAAAAAACCTAATCAAAGTTCTAAGTTTGACGTTGTGAAGATCACAGTGAACTTTGTACTTTATTAATGACGGTATTTCCAGTATAATTACGCATTACGTTTTTAAATATCTTGACTTTGGCAGATTTTGGCATCAGGACTAACATGGAAAACCTCTTTCCACCTCGATGTATCATCAGTCAGATCTCAGTTATGATAGTGTATGTTTATGTGTGTGTGTGTTTTTATGTCTTTGTATCTTAGCATTTTGTGTTTAATTAAATCTAATTGCATTAATTTGTGCCTCCTAGGTTATTAAGGAAGCCATCAAGGACTGCATCGTGGCACGAAAGGAGAATCCCTCGAGTCACTCTATCTCCTTCCCTCTCAGCGAGATCCCAAAACGGAAGTTCTCAAAAAAAGATTCTCCCTCAAATCCCTTGAATTTCCTTGGAAAAACAGATTACCAGTAACGAAAGACTAAGGTTCTGGATTAGCAGCATTTTGGGGGATTTCTTATCAGTTCCACCTTTTACATGGAATTTCTCTTGCCTTTAAATAGGAGACATGTATGAAAGTCTGACAATGAGAAACATTTTTACATTCTTCCACAACTAAACGTTAGGATTTATTTGCACAAATGTGATTTCTGGAAAAGCGAACAGCTGATAATTACTTTCCCTGCTGGCTGGGTGTTGAAATTCAACACGTTGGTGCAACTGGATTGCTGCTTTTTCCGACACGATGTTGGGAGTTCTAACTTTTGGTTTTAATGTCCACTGATGTGCCAAAACCACTCTTAGCTCTTGATACTTTGAGAGAAGCGTCCTCTTCTAACTGATTCTCACGTTCACTTGAATTTATTACATCCTGTGATTTTTCTGCAGCAGCTCCAACATTCCTTACTCGTGAGGTTTCTTCTCGGTTTTTAGTTCATGCAAGTTAAAGCAAAGCTGCATGTGCATCCTTACAGTGATGTTTGTAAATTTGAAGTTTTATGAATTTGCAGTGCGATGCTCTGTCTGTGCTGTAGGTTTTTCCTTTGGTTTTTCACTTCTTTTAAACTGAAGATGTGGCTTTTTCCCCCCATCGTTTGGCTTGTCTCAACATGTAATCCTGTTTGAAAACATGGATGAGGAGCTCGTAATCTTTGGTTTTGTTTGATGGTAACTCATAAACACGAATCCGTGCACCCCCTCTGGATATCCCAAACATCTGAAGGATGTTTACCCACCTACGGAGAGGGAGCACTCCCTGCTGCCCGGAAGGGAGCGTCACTTTAAATCCATCATTTTGGAAAAACAAAAACCTGATGCCATAGCAACAGCCTCGCTTTTTCTTTCTCTCACGCACTCTGACTCTACATGAAAATAAACATGTTTATTTTTTTTTTGCCATGTTAGCACAGAGTGCTGAAGAAACAGGACAGTTAGGGTTGTTTTTTTGTTTTTTGGCCACCTTCTGCTCCAGAAAACCACCAAACTTTTTAGACATCAGAGGGGAGTGAACGCCGGGTGGAGCGGTGCGGTGCATGCTCACGTGTAAGAATGATGGTGGAATTTTAGACACTACACCTACACCTGCAGCAGCAAAGGCCTGGAATCTGACACTACACCTATAGCTGCAGGGGCCCGAAAGCTGCACACAGAGGAGTGGAATCTAGCACTGAAGCACTTCCGAGCGCTCAAAGCTCATGTTTCAACTCATCAATTGGAAATTAACTGAGAGGACTTATTAAAGTGGAGATGTAAAATCCACAGTTTTGTGATCAGGGAATTTTTATTCGCTTTTTTAGAAAATTTTCTATCTGATTTGTCTTGTTTCTTACTCTGTGTTCTCTAAAAATGTAGTATTCTAACTGAGAGAAATATCTTGACATTTTGGAGCGATTCATTCATTTATTCACTTTCTTATGTAGAAATACAGTAAAGGATTTCACTTTTTCATGTTTATGCTCCACAACAAGTAGTAAACAGTTTATTTAATGCAAAGTCTGGAGATGGGTGAGACACAGGGCTCGAGTTTGTACAGATTCATGTTGCTGGAGTAGATTTGAACCCTATATAAAGCCTTTTAGTGGTTGTATGTGCTTATTTATCTATGCACATCATGAAAAAGAATTTAAAGACCATCTTTGTCATTTGATGAGCCTAATCTTTTTTTTTTTTTTGGTTGTATTTGTATCACTGAACTCCTTAGAAAAGCTGCTGATTGTCCAGATCCAGACCCTCCACTAAAAAACTTCTCTACAGTTTTATAAAACCTGTTTAAATGTGTTAAATCCCCTGTTCTCCCCAACTTTACCTCCAGTTCTCTGTACATTGAGATAATGATGTTTTAAAACTGGCCTGCATGAGAGCCACGAGGATAAAACACCAGCCTGAATCAACCTAAAGCTGGAAAACACTTTAGGGTAAAAGCAGATTTGGGTGAGAAATCACATTTTTGAGTTTACTTGTCTCTGCAGGGTTCAGTGTAGTTCTGTAACCATCTTATTTTGTTTAAGTTAGATTTTATTCTCAAGAAAGTGAATAAATGTGCCTCTCAGATCTATTTGTTGGGTTTTATATGCAAGCAAAGGTTTGTTTTTTTATTTTTTTGAGGACTTTTAAAACATTTGCGAGCAGTAATTTTGCATAACAATTCATTTACAGATTAACAGTCGCTGTAGCTATTTTCTATATATTACATTTTAAGATCTTTAATAATGTTTACATATAACAAGCTAACGGGTCAGTTCTGTGGACAAAAACCCTTCCTGTGATCATTACTTGTATTATAACTGGCAAAGAATGAGGTAAAGAACTCTTGTGTTTATGTTAAAGTTCAATAATAAAAGAGAGAATTTAAATTCTGTGTGTTTTCTGTTCAAATATTTAACGTCCGGGAGAATAGTCTTAGAATGACACATCAGCTGCAGGAAAAACGTCGTATTTACAGTTCCAACAAGTTATTCTTCCTTTTGTTGTGTTTCCTTTTGTGTCACAGAATTAACCTTTGACCTGCAAGAGCCTTTGACTGTATATAACAGATTGATCAACAATGAAAATATGATGTTATGTTTGTGATTTTTTTTCTGTTAAATACAATAAGAGTCAGAATAAATGTCTATTACAGTAAAGGAAATAAAAACATTTCTAGCAGTTTAATCCCGAAACAAATGCAAAGGTTTTACTAGTCTATTAAAGTGTAAACTACTAATATGTAGGTAAATAAACAAAACTGAATCAAAATCAAGATAAAATTAAAAATATCAGAAATTAAACAGGGATTCTAATATGTTATAAAAGTTTGAGCTCAGATCTTTATGGAGCTGATTAAGCTTTAATGCTGCAGATGGTTACATAAAATGTATTGTTATTTATTATATCTTCGCTGTCTTTGTGACTCACCACTCAACCAGAAAACGCCCTGTAGACTGTGTGTGAGATTATTAAAAAGGAAGACGCTGTCAAAATAATTTCAAACATTTTTCATAAAACCTGCAACAGTTCCAACTTCTTTTTACTGAAGAAATCCACCTCCTAGAATAAATTCCCCGTTGAGACAGGAAAAAGTACAAAAACCTGTTACTGTATATATTGATACCTTTTCATTGGAGTTTTATTTCCTTGTATTTGCTGGGAAATAAAATTTAAAACTACTTCCTCAAAGGCTGTACAGATTTTTGTAACATGTTTTGAGTTTGTTACCTCATTATAATGAACTAGATACTTTCATATCAGGACATTTCATCAAAACATGATCAAACATTGATGTAAAGAATAAAAAATCTCAGTGAGTCGCAAATCTGACATATGCTGTAATCCAGCAAAAAACATGTCTTTCCATTAGTATTCCATATATATATATACAAAATTACTGATGCATAGATTAGACACATGCAAACCAGATGGGAGAAACAACCAGAGAGATCAGTTCTTTTAAACCTTTAAACATAATTTTTTATAATTATTTTTCTAGAGAGCTAGACCTCCTTTGTTATGTTTTTATACAACATTGATTTATTTCTAAGTTAAGGAGTCTTTTTATGCCTCAATGATTCAAAGGTCAGAGTTAAGTAGATTAGCAAACAATAAGAAAAGTGGATTGACAATAAGTGGAGAAAAAAAGAGCCAAATGCTAAAAAAGAGAAAAATCTCTGGAGAACCTGATGATCTTAAAGGGTTACAAGAAAGTCTGACTGCTTGGAAACAAATTATAAAAAAAATCTGAGATGACTCAGTTGTAGATTGGTACAAAAACCACAATAATCCAAACTAACCAGTGGAAGAAATCTGTCCTCACTGACCCTAACAGTAAAACCTGGAGGTGGTGATACGATTGGACAGCTGCATCACAGCATCGTCTCGGCACTTTAATACCCATACATGGTAACTTCCAGGGATCGTTTGTCAGTTTTAAGGAACCAGATGTTCCTGATGACAGCACCACCATCCAGGATGATCAAGCACAGAATCACCAACCTGTAACATAACCAAACATCTCTGGTGTCTCACAGAACATCAAATAAGGAACACCCTCCTCAAGAAAGAGCTGGAGCAGATTCTGATCATCTGTGTTAAAATCTCTCATTTTAAAATAAAAAATGATTAAGAGTAATAACTTGTTTTGGTTCAAAAAGTATAGGTTGAAGTCAGAAACAGCACACCAGCATCACTTTTTGCTCACAGATCCATAAAAGCCACCCACAGCCTCACTGAGTCTGAAGACCTGCTCCAACGCAGCATCCACTAAAATCATTACATTCCTCAATTAAATCATCATTCAAGAGGAATTTTCCCCTTATTTGAAAGTACTAATTATGCAATTAGGATACTTTTCAGTCTGTAAATGCTCCACCCAAAAGAAGTGGTTGTCATGATGCCCTGCAGAGATACTCAGGCACAAAAAGCCAGAATAAATGAGCAGATTCTCAGATACAGTTTCAGGTTTCGTGTCTCCTGCAGTTCAAGGTTGTCTCAAAGCAGATTATTAATAAAAAAATTCCAGAGGTATTTCGTTTTTTAAATAAAAAATGTGTGTTTTATCCAAAAGGTCATGTATGTGCCTGCATCCTCACCTTCTGATGCACTGAGTCATTCACATAGCACAGGCAGGTTGGGGCACTACACAAAAGCTTCAAGGAGGACACTCATGACCAATGCACGCGAGGTGGCGTGAGACGGAGTGGAAGAAGAAAAGTGGGAGACGAGGAAAGGAAAACATTTATTCATGAATGTTCTTTGATCTGCAGGGGAACAGAAAAAATCAACTCCACTGTTTTACAGTCATTCTGCTGCCCACTTACGTTGACATGTCCAGTGAGTAACACTTTCTCGTACATGCTTGTGTTGGAAGCAAAGGTATAAATCAGTGCTATCCTTTCTCCTCCTGAGGCGAAGGGTCAGCAGTCTAGACGGAAAAGATAAGGAAATTAAAAATTCCACTTCAAACTAAAACGGATCATGGATGTGTCCCTCCCACTTTACTTAGAGAACTGAGTGTTATGCTTTTTCTTTGCCATGACCCGTGCCAGTAAACTGTTTGTTACCTTAGCAACATCACTCCCCAAAAAAGACTGAAAGGTGCCAGAAATTGTGATCATTTTTAGTCTGGAGAGATTTGTGAGTTACTTTTTAAAACAGGTGACTTTTCTGATGCAAAATGACCCAGAGTGAGCAATGATCAGTTTGCTTTGCTTTCTACAATTTACACACAAGTCTTGTGAATCAGAAATACTCTGACATCAGTGCAGTCTGCACAATCATTTAATAAAAACTTCCATTGCAGTTCAAACTGAATCAGTCTCCTCTCTCTCTCTCACCCACACACACACACACACAGAGGCAGAGATACTCACAAAAACATCCCAGAAAATTTCCAGATTTCATCACTGCATCAGATTTATCTGCGTCCCATTAAATAAATACTCCTCCAAACGTGGAGGGAATGTAATGCTGGAGTAACACAAACTCACAGATTACACTTTGTTAATAATCACTTTGTGTTTCGCCAAAATAAACAGGTTGTTTTTTATCATGTGTGGGTTCAAAGCTTCAGGGTGAATTTCAGTTAGCTGCCTTACATTCTAAAATGAATAAATGACAAAAAAATGTAGTTGTTTTTAAGATAAAACTTTATTGATCCCACAATGGGGAAAATTTGTGCGTTACCACAGCTCATTACACGTACAAGAAATGGAATACAAATAAAAGAACTAGAACTATTTACAACGTTGTATCACATTTTCTATACATTGCTCATGACATTATGATGTGTTATAGAGTCTGACTGCTGTTGGGATGAATGATCTGCTGAGGTGTTCCTTTCTACAGTGGGGATGTATCAGTCTCTGACTAAAGGAGCCTCCCAGTGCACTCAATAATAATAATAATGCATTAGTTTTATATAGCGCTTTTCTAGGTCACTCAAAGACGCTTTACAGAGTTGCATTATTCATTCACACAGTCATTCTCACCGGTGGTGGTAAACTCCGACAGACGTCTGTAGCCACAGCTGCCCTGGGGCAGACTGACAGAAGCGAGGCTGCCATTCTGCGCCATCGGCCCTTCTGACCACCACCAACATTCACACACAGTCAAGTTGGGTGAAGTGTCTTGCCCAAGGACACAACGACAATCTAACAGTGTAACAGGTGGACGACAGCATCATCCACCCCTATGTCGGGCTGGTAGGCAAAGTGCAGGGGATCCAGCGCTGAGCTCACCAGTGGATGAAGGTGATGCAGTATGAGCCTCTCCAGTGTCTTCATCAAGTGAGAGGTCAGGGCCACTGGCCTGAAGTGGTTGGGTTCCTTCGGGTGTGCAATCTTTGGCACTGGAATAACTGGACGATTGAATGTTAACATTTTCTTTTTAAAATGTATTTTTAACAACATATTTTAATATAAAATTTCCACACATCTCTGGAAAGAAATTGAGGGATATGAAATTTGTATCTCTTTGAGTCACAAGCTATCAAACAAAACTGAGCTTCTTGAACTTTTTACACCAGGAGTGGCATGAAGTCGCCCAGCAGCAATGTGATACATGGGTGAGGCAAATGCATAAAAGATCTGAATTACAGTCATTCCATGATCTTTTTAAAAATTAGGACATTAGTCATGTTTAGCTGATTGTCCTGATCCAAAAAGCTTTAATTCGTTTAAAAAAAACAACAACAAAAAAAACAGAAAAACAAACAAATATGGATCCCATAGACCACAAATTTGCTCTGTACTCTCTGTCGTCATTTCTAAGATTCGACTGCCCTCTAGCGGTCAAAGTGTATGCTCACACCCTTATTTATGTAGTTCTGCATTTTGTCCGCATGGGGGCGACGCCGAGTAAACGGAAGCCACCACACAGCAGGAAGCCAGGAAGCCGCTTGTCTTCCTGTCTGTGACAGCCGTGTTGAAGAAAAAAGGAAGGGTTTTTGGCCACTCTTGGTCCAAAAGAAGACCTCCAAACCGCCGCAGACATGTCGAAGAATACAGTGTCGGCCCGTTTCAGGCGAGTGGACGTGGATGAGTACGACGAGAACAAATTTGTAGACGAGGAAGAAGGAGGAGAAAATCAGCTGGGTCCTGACGAGGCAGAGGTGGACTCTCTCATCAGACAATATCCTTTACATGATAAGTTAGGCCGACTTTAAGCCTTCTGCGTTTTCCGAAGAAATCAGTGGTTGCTCGACGTGCGTTGTGAGTTCAGTGCCGCGATATTTAGGCATATTTTTAGCATATTTCCTTCCGCTGTTACCTGAATACTGGGCGTTTTACTAGTAGGCCAGTCACTGTCCAGACTTGCCTGACAGTCACATACCAGGGATTTCTGCCCCAGGCTGAATAGGCCGCCTGTATTTGATCACAGTCTAGCATGTGTTTGTCTAACATCAGGTTCACCATTTACACCTACGCGACAGCTTTCTTTTAATCAAAATTCATAGCGCTTGAGAAATTGTGCTAATTTTGATAAATCCGCTTCTATTTTGATGTTGCCGTGATAGTCAGAAGAACAATTTAGAGTTGCTTTAGTTTTAGTGGGGGTGTTAGAAGCATAGCCGCTCATTTCTGTCTTGCAGCCTTTATAAGGCATGAAAATGCTGCACTTCCTCGTTGAGTAAGCGGATCCTCTTTCCTCACGTCACAGAGGAGGAGAAATAACATCTCTAACCAAAATTCACATGTTAACATGTGCAATCACACACTGCTCATACTGTGGGGAAACGAGACGGAACAGATTGCAAGCTTTTAAAATTATGTTTGGGTTTATATTATAGGAAAACGTACGCTTTCAGTAGCACCTCTGCCAAAAAGTAGGAAATGGATACTTGTGCAATATCTTTGTTAAATACTGTGGTTCCAGTAATCATCATTAAAGCTGCTGTAATTTCTGTTTACTATTAGTTGTGTACAGCCTTAACCCTCCCTGCACAGGAAACCTCATGGAGGCGTTGCAAGCAGTTCTAAAGAATCCCCCAATCAACACAAAGAACCAGAACGTTAAGGTGGGTTGGGGTTTCTTTTCCAGTAACACTTTACCTATGATTATATTTAATTTTAACCCTGGTAATATCTTTAAAACTCTGAAATGATGATGGTACTCACAGTTTGTGCTTCATCTTATCTTGATTTAATTATAAATGAGCACATTACCTATTTGAGGGTCTAGTAAAATGCCTCTATTGTCTTACAAATAAAAGCATCAGTTAAAACAAGCGTTGGATAGAATTAGGATTTTATCAAATGACATTTTTGTCTTTGTTGGCCCTGAAAAACAGCTCTCTAAACATGGTGTCTAATTGCTGTTCTGTTCAGGACCGTGCTGAGGGTCTCGTGCTCAAGGTGCTCAGTGCCTTTAAGAGCAGTGACATCGAGAAGGGGGTGCAGTCACTTGACAAGAATGGCGTAGACTTGCTGATGAAATACATCTACAAAGGCTTTGAGAGACCATCAGAAAACAGCAGCGCCGTCCTGCTGCAGTGGCACGAAAAGGTAAACATCTTATGGACTTGTGTTTTCATAAAGGGTCTTTTCCCCTCTAATACAACATAAACCTAGAAGTGTCTGAGCATCAGTCTGATCTTTCTTCAGACAGACTCTATTTTATTTTATACTAGAGAGCTATAATCCAGTAGAAACTATGGAAAAAGTCTAGATCAAATTTTTTACATTCTCCTGGTGTTTATTTCTAAAAACAACTTCAATTTTCTCAGCTCTTAAATAACACTAGAGTTAGATGTTTAATTATTGTCAAATGGACTTTTGATAAAGACACATAAAAACTAGTTTCAAGTGGATAAATGGTGCAAAATATCCTGATTTTATATCTTTTGTCTGTGTTTTCAGGCTCTGGCTGCAGGAGGAGTGGGCAGCATCGTCAGGGTCCTAACGGCGAGGAAAACGGTCTAAAAGCAGAGCAGAGAAGCACAGAACATCACTGACACACTTCACTGTTTGTTTATCAGATGGCATTGAATTTAAAAGGAAAAAACACATTTAGAGTTCACTGATTTACTGAGTTGCTCAAGGCAAGACTAAAGGAGAACATTGAATCTGGGTCATATTGGGTTAAGAGCTGATTTTCTTTTTTTTTTTAATGATCATAGCGTGGATCATACTTCTCACAGGGTGCTGAAAATACTTTACATCCATTCCCTGATCGGATCACCCTCCCATCTGTATCACTGCTGTTGTGTTCAGTCTGTACAACAATGGTTACAAACGCAAAGATGACACAAATTAGAATAATGAATACAAAACCTGCAGAAGTAGTTTGTATCCACTGCTGTATTCACTGCTCTCGTGCTTTATTTGTGCTTGAAGTTAAATGTAAGTATTTCATTCAGCACTGAATTCCACATCCAAACCAAAACAGAAATAATGCTTTCTCCATTAGTGTGTTATTTCATTTCCAGATTAAAATAAAAGCACTAAATCCTTATCAGAGCAGTGAGGGTCTACTGAAAACTACAGCCACAGATGGAGGGGATGAATTTACCCACTGGGGACACTTCAGGGAGGGGTGGGAGGAGGATTATTACCCATGATGCATCCCAAAAATCACTCATTAATCCCAGTTTGTTGTCTCTCATATCCATAAGCTCCCTTTGCTACTGAACAGGGTGTTATGTGGCTCTCCTGGTACGGTTGATAGGAGGTGCATTTTTGTTTGTACTTTCAGGAAAAATACAACACACCATGAGAATATGTAGTTATTTTAAAACTCTTTAATGAAAGATAAAAATTGATTAAACCATTTTCTCCTTTGCCTAAAGGCTAAATCCCCACTCGGTTAAAAATCAGTGCTCACTGAAGCTTCTCAATGAGGATGTTTTTTCTGTAAATGGGCAGGGAGTTAAACTCGGTAATGAAAAATAAATATATAGTTTGCATGATCCCTTTTTTGAGAGTTTATATCGAGCGCTTCATGCCCGTCTCCTGTATTTGTTTTCTGTCTTTTTGGAAAAAGTTTTGAGTTAAATTCATGCTGTAAAATTTTTTAAAACAAATACAGATGGAAAGACAAAACCATCAGATAAACTAGCAGTAAATACATTTTATATGATGAGTCAAAGTGGAAATGTAAATGTTTAATCTGCCCTATCAGGTGGATTGCATCAGTTGCCAAATGATTAGTTTTTTCTTTGAGTTGATTCATCTCTATAAACGGTAGGAATGAGAGTTGAAGCGCGATGAGGGCGTTTCCATGTAGAAACCTCAGCTTTACTTCTCTTTTAGTTTTCTTCCTTTTCAAACTCAATAAAAGTTATAATTGAGTTTTGTTAATGGTTAAATCACAAATTGATGTTTCATAATGGATTATCACATCTGAATTCTGTCATCAGTGATGGTGCATCCAGACATTAGAAGTGTTTTCTAATTCAGTAACGACTCGATGTACGTGAACAAATAACGGTCTGAACTGAAGATGATTTTTTTTCCTGCTTCATGTAAATGTTGTTGAAAGCAGGACGGTGAGGAATCAGACCGAACTGATGTACAAACTGCCTTACTCCAATATTCCTTTTTTATGTTTGTGCTTTTTTGAAAAAAAAATAAAGGTATCAATGCTGATTGTAGGTCTGTATCGACTTTTTATTGTGCTTTTTGTATTTTAAATCTGCAGTTAACCTTTAATACAGTCACAGATTAATGCATCAACCATTGTGACATGCTGAATGTGTAGTTTTGAAACATAAATGGATGTAATAATACAGGTAAGACTAGTTTTTTTCCTTTAAAGATAAATATTAGAATGTAGTGAGGTCAAAGCTCTGAATTTTAAAGAAACGACTTCATTTTTTGGTTCCTTCCTTCAATGAAAACAGATTCTCCAACAGTTAACTGATTTAATCTCACCTGAAACAAATATTTTGTTCATTTTTTTTCCATTTTATTGATTTCCTTGAACCATTTCAAACAATATTCTTATGTTTTCACCTTATTTGAAGAAAATACTAAAGTAATTTGACAGCTGCTCTTATAAATTCCAAGTAACTTCATAAATGTCTGGTGGTCCTTTAAGGTCCTTTCTCCATAATTCTTCCCGTTTCTCCTTGTAATATTTATTAAAACCTGACTAGATGTAACTTCATTAGACGTCACAATTTCCACTCTATTGAGTTTAAGTCAGACGTTTGAAGCTCTTTTTTGTTGATTTTATTACAAAATGAATACAATAATTACAAGTAATGCATCACAATATGAGGAAAAACACTTCTATACAAGTCATAAAAATAAAATACACCTTGGTATAAAACTATTGCAGGATACTTGATGAAGTCATCAGAACCTGATCTGAACATTTAATGATGGATGCTGAAAATAAAGCAGTTTATTCCCAAACTGAGTGAGCACCATATTTAAAAGTCTCTGCTGCTGATTGGACCAATAGAAGCTGAGCAGCTGGTTTTTCATATTCAAGCACCTCCCAATAAGTTAATAACATAAATGTAAATGCACAGTGAACTTACGGAGGATTGGATCTACTAATTTGTGTTTTGATGAATTAAATGTAATTAATTTCATAAATAAATATGAAGTTGAAAGGAAGACAAGACATAATATAAACATTTGAATAACCTGACAAGCTGACATGAGGTTTCTTCAGGGCTGTGCGTGTTCACTGGCCTCTCTCACACTCAACATCCTTTCAGTCTTCATACTGATGTGGTCACTTGTCCAAAAACCACTCCCTCACCATGTAGATGATGCAACTCCATACCGCAGCTTCATCTCTCACCATTTAAAGTGCTCTCAATAAGGGTAGGCAGAGACGGCGATGTAAACAATAAAGGTCGTCTGGTACTCGATACCTCCGTCCTCGCTATAAGACAGAGCTCGGACCTTCATGCGGTATGTGAGGGGCTCGCGTAGAGGTCGCGTGGTGAACAGAACTCCCTTCATGTTCTCATCTCGGAGGGCGAACGGTAACGTGACATCCTCATCCACCAACAGGAAGGTGGTTCTGGGGTGCATCACGCCGTCCTGCGTGTAGGCCACCAACCGGATGAGGTCCTGATTGGCTGCGATGCCAAAAGGAAGAGACAGCAGCTTGTACTCGAGAGCGTAAGGACTCAGTGCACACTCAAGGTCATTTGGAGGGCAGTTCTTCAAGCAGAACCTGCAAAATAAAGACCAGAAGTGTTATTTATGAGGCTGTTATGGATGGCTTCGAATTAAAGATGCACTGAAGATGCAGTTTACAAATTTATGAGCAAAATGTGTTTCTAGAATTCTGTCCAAACCTTTAGCAATTTCTAAAACTGGTATCAAACCATTTTTAAACTGAAGGTAATGGTTGCTACGTCTGTAAAGATTTACCCTGTGGCTGGATCTCTCTGGTAGTTTGGTGGACAGGGCGTGTCGATGCACTGGTAACTTCCTCGGGTGTTGAAGCACATCCGATTTGCTCCACACTGGATGTTCTGATCCAGACACTCGTCTATATCTGAAGATACAACAAACTGCTTAGAACGTCCCAGTCCGAAGGCTTTGCTGACTGTTAAATGACGCAGCGTCCAGCCCTCTCACCTTGACATGTCTTGCCATTGGTCATCAGGTGGTAACCAGCAGGACAAAGACACCTGTGACTTCCTGGTGTGTTCATGCACTCATGCTGGCAGGTGTCCCTCACTTCACACTCATTGATGTCTGTTGGAATCATAAAAAGACAAACATGAATTTGTCCATAAGGTAGAGCTGTCAATAACGTCTTAGTTAATATTTAATATCAGGTTGTTGTAGTTTCCTCATCCTCTCCCTCATCTCAGCATCACCTGTCTGTCATAGTTACCTAAGCAGTGAGCACCTTTGAGCTCAAAACCCTCCTGACAAGTGAGGACTTCCTGCTTTGAAGGGTGTTTGTGAGCTTCTCTGGGGTTACGGCTCCTGTAGCGCCCACTTGTGGCGTCTGTGTAGGAGTGGTAGCTGTGAGAGGCCAAGCTGTGGTACAGCCGCTGGTTGGGGCTGTGTTCAGGTGATGACTGAGATGTGCGGTAGCCGTATGAATAACTCTCATAGCTGGGCAGTCGCTCAAGCCCCGCGCAGGACTTGCCATCTCCCAGCAGGTGGCGTCCTGGTGGGCAGGTGCACTTGAAGCTGCCTGGTGTGTTGATGCACTGGTGGGCGCAGGGCTGTGGAAGCCGCTCACACTCATTTATGTCTGCCCTCAACACAAAGAAAGACCAGCACCAGGAAAAGATAGGAATATTAGAAGAAGAAATTGAGAGAAAAAAAGTAAAGAACAGGTGGAAAATAAAAGTATTTGGAGTTATGAAAGACAAGAGTGAGAAAAGGAAACGGGAATAAGTCAGTTACTCCATGTACAACAATACATTTCCTTAATTATATAATAGAAATGTATTGAAACTATGCTTTTAAGGATGAGTGCTTTTAAAAAAAATTTCTATATACCTTTTATCATGCTAATATCAGGCATAACTTCTTTATTGGTACAAAATCCAATTGTTTTGAAATAAAGCTTGATATCAAATTGTCAGAGGAAGTAAGAAATGTCTGTTATTGCAAAGTAACAAGAAAAAGCCACATCCAAAAGCAAAAGCTGCAGAAACAGTTTGAAAAGTCAGGATTGAAAGAAATTGAAAGATGTGAGGCAGTGGTGCTGGTCTATGTGGGTCTTTCTGGTCTATGTGGGTCTTTCTGGTCTATGTGGGTCTTTCTGTATCTTTTTATGAAGTTCTCATTGTTTTCAGGTTGCATGAGAGAAATAAGCATCTGGGTCCAAATAAAACAAACCATCAAGTTATTGTCTTTTTCCTCCAATAAAACAATTCTCTAAACACTGAGTGAATATTAGGGTATATCTCTGCTTATGTTAAAGTAGAAAAGTCCACACAGTAGCCAAACAAAGGCTATCAATTATGATATTTTGATCTGTCTCATTAACAGCCTGTTACTAACTATTTAGAGGGAGAAAAGGAGCGACAGAGGAATGAAGTTCAGAATCAAAAACATACAGGTGCTGTATTTCTGTGAAATTATAGTGGAAAAAGATTGGAAAATACATGAGGAAAAGCCCTTGAAAGCAACTACACTTTAGAATAATTAAGTTTTTAAAAAAGCATTTGCAGCTCATTTAAACGCAAACCAGAAGCTGCTGGTTGTGTCAATGGGGATAGGATCAACAAATGCAGCAAAAAGGTATTTCCTGTCTCCTCTCATGTTGTAGAAGCGTGCAAACAATGCTGACAAGTTGATGTGTAGCTTCTTTTGATTTGAAAGGATCTAATACCATGCAGCGCATTTCTACAAAAAAGAGAAACCGTTATATATCAGTTCTAGTTATGTCAGCATACAGTGCTTTTAAATTTTTTTACTTAAGAGTCACATAAAAAAGAAAAATCTGCCAGCAGAAGCAAGCAAGCTGATGAAAAGTGTAGAGAAAGAAAGAAACAGAAAACTACCTCTAAAACCAGCAGGCTGTCAAATGGCAATATCACCAGAATACTTGACTGTGTGTATAAATGTTAGGCTTTGTTTATTAGTGGAACGTACCGACACAGGGCCGTCCAACGCCCTGAGATCTGAAGCCACGTGGACACGTACAGTGATAGCTGCCTCTGGTGTTCTCACAGATCTGGTTGTATCTGCACTGATGGGTGCCGTCTCTGCATTCGTCGATGTCTGCAGCATGAGACCAGCAGAGATCAGCCACTCAAAAATCAGAAAGAGCATCTAGAATCTCTCTCTGGCCTGCTTTAGGGTTGCTGTTTGTCAGGTACGGCTTTCTTACCTACACATGTCCCATTTCCACCTTTGGTCATACCATTCGGACACAGGTCAATGCAGGTGTAACCACCTCGAGTGTTTTTACACTGCTGATCTGAACGGCAAACCTTCTGTCTGCACTCATTTATGTCTGAGATGAAGAGAAGGAAAAAAAAGACTTGATGATGATTTAGAGCCACGTTTTCATCCAGGAAAAATACATTCTGGCTGAATATGGTTAAATGTGCAGATATTTTATGTTTGTTTGATTTAGCAAGGTTTGGCTACTGTCGTTTATTTCTTGAAACACCCACAGAACTGAGAAATGTTAAAGCTAAAAATGTAACTAATCAAAATAACGTTCATAATTCAAGTACAGTAGTACAGTCCAACGTTTTAGTTGAAACCTTTTGCTTGCATATCAAACAACAAGCTTTGATATATTGTCTGGCTACATCCGGCACAAGATGAAGTAAAGTATTCGTGTTAATTCATGTGCATTGTCCCTCTTATAAATAAAGATAAAAATAAATCTAAACAAATAAACGCAAGTTTACTGCAACATAATAGGCTGTAACTATAGTGTTTAAAAGTTAATAAGTGGGATGTTATGACATCTAGTGGTCAAACTGTATATAGCAACCAAATAAAGAGTCCTCTCCCACGTTAATTTCACATATCTGCTATTTTTCTTTATGTGTAATACTTGGGAAAACCATGAAGTTACGTAGTACTTTTTCTACTGCAAGAATATTATAGTGCATTTCTGGTTGTAATGATCCCTAAATGCTATCCTTTTGTTATAATAGATCGGAGCAGTTTTCTCACCTATACAGCGTCTGTTCCTGAGTTGAAAGCCAGGCTCACAGGCACAGCGGTAACTTCCTATAGTGTTCAAACATTGCTGATTACATGGGTGGGACTCCTGGCACTCGTCCACATCTGACCAACAAAAACATGAAGCAAATTAGCTTTAATTACATTCCCAAATGGGTTAAAATGCTTGAGATTGATCAGTTGATGTACCAGTACAACTGAAGCCATCTGCAGTTCTCCTGAAGCCGCGGCCACAGCGCATCACACATCTGTAAGAGCCGATGGTGTTTTCACAGTCCTGTCCACCATGGCACACATTACCACCCAGTGAACACTCATCAATGTCTAAAGACCAAAGAAAGCAGCCAATTAACAGGGCCGTAACTAGAAACATTTGGCCTGCAGTGAAGTGTTCAGCTGCGCACCCTGGCAGGTTTTGCCATCGGCTGAGATCGTGAGGCCGCGCGGACAGGAGCAGTAGTAGGTGCCCATGGTGTTGTGGCAGGTATGAGAACAGGGGTTACCAACCTCACATTCATTTTCATCTGCATCAGATACAGACCAGAAATAAACAGCCACAGCATATACATTTCAAAGTATTCACAACATTAAGTGATAGTATTATTGAAACTGAAACAATTCAAACCTGCACAGTAAGGCCCAGCAGACACCAAAGTGAAGCCATGAGGACACTGGTTACTACGGTCACCTACAATCACATGAAAACACATTCAGTCAACAAAAGAGTCACTCAACAAAAATTTTATTCAAAAAACTTATTTTAAATCCACCTTTGGTGATACTAGCTTGGATGCTGTACTCTAACACCTCCTCCAGGGGGAGGTACAGAGCATGGATGGCTGTAGCATGGAGTGTTTCCACCAAGTAAGGCATCTTTCCTTTCTTTGGATCATAGGAGATAGTGTGGTTCCATGAATAGGGCACGCTCTCCTTGTCGATGGTGAACGTACGAGTGGACAGCGCGTACAGCTGGCTTTGACCGGTCTGGATGTAATCCTCAGCGTAGTCCTGAAACAACGCAAGTTTATGGATTGGGAGAAAATTTTACGTTGAGTCATATTTGGGTTTATTCTAATATTAAAAAACAAAACAATATAGTTAGAGCTGAATTTATTACCGTTTTGTGTGTGTTTTTTGGGTACCTTGATGTTGATGTCGGCATGTGAAGGCAGTTGGAGAATGTGACCATTCAGAACAATGTCCAGCAGCAACGCTCCATCTGAGTCCATGCCTCGAGCAATATGGATCATCCTCAGGATTTCACCTACCAGAACCCAGTTATGAAACATCTTAATCATCCTACTAACCTAATGTGAAATACGTAAAAATTGTATCACCCCTAAACCAGTTCTACCTGTAGCAAACTCCACCTGCGTCTCTCGTCTGAAGACACCTCCTGTTAGTGTGAAACCATTTACAGCCTCTCCTACTTCCTGTGCGGTGGTCCAATAGATGGGATTGAGGATAGAGATGAGTTTCCTCATTGCAGGACCTGGAATTTAAAAGTCTTACTTTTAGTTTTTCTATCCAACTTTAGGATAACCTTTATGGATGGTAAGGGGTGCAAATGAATATGACCTAATGTTCGTGGTACGTTTGAAATAGTGGCTTTGATGATTCTGCTGCCAGACTTGCTCTCAGTGATGGAGGCATTAAGGAGGGAGATGCCAAACTCGACATCATTAATGTTTCCTATGATGCTTCCTCGAGCTCTCTGTGGCCCACCTGACAAAACGAGAAAGCATTAAACATTCTGGAATATGTTAAAATAATGTCAGGGTTTTCTATGTGTCTGAGAAGAAAACGTCTTACCTGGACATGCCTGAGCATTACACCTGGACAGCTGAGTGGAGTCTCCTGGACACGGTCGTCCACCGTTAACAGCAGATGGGCTGTTACAGAGGCGGACACGTGTCCTCTCTCCTCCTCCACAGGAAGCAGAGCAGTCCCCCCATGGCTGCCATAAACCCCAGTTACCATCAACTGCATGAATAAACCACAAAACAGATAATTTAATAGCATTTCAGCACTTACAGTGCTGTGAAAAAGTATTTGCTGTCTTTCTGTTCTGGGTTCTGTTGTTATTGAATGTGGCATGATGTTTTGCTAGCTCACCAGGGCAGTCAGCAGTGCTGCATCTCTGAACCTGTGCATCAGGTCCTGCACATGCCCTCCCACCATGAGCAGGTCTGGGGTTGTCACAGGTCCTGTAGCGCCTCATCTGACCTCCGTTACACGACTTGCTGCAACTGCCCCAGCTGCTCCATGGACCCCAGTTACCACTGACTGAAAAAAATTATTAAATATGAGTGTTAATTTTTCCAAAAGGAAATAGATCTAATTAGGGTGAATAAATACAATAACTCACTGGGACATGGGTCACTGTTACAGAAATCAGTATGCACGTCATTCCCTTCACATTTTCTGCCACCATGCTGAGGGGCGGGGCTAGCACAGAGGCGTGTTCTCTCTCTGGTTCCTCCCCCACATGAAACACTGCAGGTCCCCCAGCTCATCCACGATGACCACTTTCCATCCACTGGAGGACACAAGAAGATTCATTTTAAAAGTTTTTATGCACTTACCTTCAAACTGTTCTGTAAAAATGCTTTCACTAACAAAAAGGTGAGACTTTCTCAATTCAATGTTTTACCTGGACAAGGAATCTCTTTGCACACTTGTGACTGGGTGTCTGTTCCCTCACACTGCAGTCCATCAAATGCCGGTGGGGGGTTGTTGCATAGCCGGATCCTGGACTGTACACCCTTACCACAGGACTCACTGCAAGGACTCCATGGAAGCCAAGACCCCCAGTTACCTGCCACTATGAGAGCAAGGAAGTTCTCTTAATAAAAGTTGTTTATTTCACTGGAAACATGTAGTTAATGGGATTTCAGAAGTAAATACAATGATTCCTGCTGAACTCAATACTTAAGGACTCTTGATCTACTCTTATTTATTTTATGTGTTTCTCAAAAACTGATCACCCTCTGATTTTTTAGATAAAAATACAATTTCTCACCTGGACATTGTCTGACACTGCACATGATGACCTCCACTGTCTTTCCCTCACATGACCTTCCTCTATGCTGAGCTGGAGGGTTGGTGCAGGTCCGGACCCTGGTTCTGTTGCCCTGACCACAGGTTTGTGAACACTCCTCCCACGGAGCCCACTCCGACCAGTGACCATCCACTGTACACAAACGAGGGTGCAGAAATTAGGTTTATGACTTTTTGCATGCAAACTTCCTTTGCAAGCATAAAAAAAAAAAAATCTAATGTTTTGAGTAATTTCACCTGGACATGGTTGTTCTTGACAGCTGCGAGTTTCTGTGTCTGATCCTGCACAGTGACGGCCCCCATTGGCAGGTAAAGGACTGTTACAGTGCCTCAGCCTCTTCTGGATACCAAAACCACAAGTAACACTGCAGAGCCCCCACTCTGCCCACTCGGAGTATCCCCCCTGGACTGCAAAACAAATCACACCCTGAATCATTTTAATGTTTTTACTTTTTAAAAAAAGAATAAATTAACTTTTTATGAGTTATTGCAACCATTCACCAAATTTCCCATATGCTTTTCATTATAAATTTTTTTTTTTTTTTTTGCTCATCTTGAGCTGTTTGTGCTTAAACAAAAATCATACTGAGCAATCAGCAGCTCACCTCGCACAGTCAGAGTGACCCTGACCAGCACTGATCCAAGCAAGTTTCTGGCTACACATTCATATTCAGCCGTGTCCTCCTTCTGGGCACTGGTGATCCTCAGGGAACTGTTAAGCAAGGTGGAGAAGCGGTCGTTGGCCAGTAGGGGGCGACCCTGGCGGGACCACTCTATCATAGGTGTGGGTTCACCCTCTGCCTGACAGTTTAGCACAACAGTTGTGCCTGCATCCACCACTGTTCCAACAGGCTCAACGGTTATGGTGGGTGCACCTGATGGAATGAAATAATTATGTTAGGTCCTCTTTTTTCTTTTTTTTAATTCACATAGAAGATAATATAATTATGATCATGTAATTTAATATAATAGAATAGAATAGACTTTATTGTCATTGCATGTAGCAAACATACAACGAGATTTGTCGCCTGGATTTGTTCTACTATATTAGTGAATTATGCTATATTGTGTAAAATGGTTTCAATGTTATTTTAATTTATGGAACTTTTGAAGAATGATTTATGTGTTGTATTATATTGTACAATAGATGATCATACTGCATCATATTGTACCATATCATATATCATATTTTACAGCATCCTATAGGCTTTATGCACAGAGTACTTAGTAGAACTTCCGGTTTAAAATTACCTCGCGGGACCATTTCCGGTTCCATTTGAAACGTGAAGATTTCCAGACTTAGAGTGCATTTCCAGCTAAAGATATTGTTTATAATCAAAACGAGTAATAGTATAGTATAGTACAGAATGATATATATATTATAGCACTAAGAAATGAAGCCATCATATAAGTATCAGCGGACGGGAAGCCTTGACAGCTGAACACTGCTGTGCTCCGTTGTGTACCGCATCAGCTGAATAGAATTCATCAGTCCGTTTCCACACATTTCCACTGAATAAATAACTACAAAAAGGAAGGATTGTGAACTTAAGAAGAGAAAACGTGATCATTTCTAACCACACCGTGTCTGCAGTCCACACTTTGCAGCACAGTAGTCAAAGAGCCGAGTGGAGGAGGCTAATGGAGGAGGCGCGGCGCCGTTCGTGTGTTATTTCACTGGAACAACTATTCTTTTGGTGAATGAAGACTTGGTGTTTGATAACGTACAGCTAGACCAGAGAAAGTTGAAAGTTGGGAAGCAGTTGGAGCCCACGATCACGGCTATATAGATCTGTCTCACTGTTTTTTGATGATGGAAGCTACGAGCTAACGCTGTTAGCTTACCTTCAATTTCATGAATAAAGCTGGTTATATACAGCTTAAAGTCCTTCACCCGCTTGCTCGTAGACGTCTCTGTGTGTTTTTCAAAAATTCGGTGGACATCGTTTACCGTGATGCGCGGCAGGTCTTGAAGAAAACGGGTAAAAAAATCAATTTTGTCCAGTTTGTGTGGGAACAGCGTTGAACCGGAAGGGAGCGGCAGCCTCTATCGCAACCAGGAAGTGACCGTGCATAAACCCCATTGTATTGCATTGTGACATTTTATATTGTACCATATGAAGTTGTACCGCACCATGATCAGTTTGATATCATTCTATAAAAGAATGTTTTTGAGTCTTTTGCTGTAGGTTGTCATGTGATTTTAGTTATGTATTAATTAGTTGTGTTGCTGTGTGTAAAAAAAACATTTCAAACAATGGATTATTAAAATATCATTATGCATTTTCATCATGCTGCATCGTATTATACCTTACCATATCGTATTGTACCATGTCGCGTATCGTATTGCACCTTATCGTATAGCACCATACCATATTGTATCTAATCATACCATATCATATCGTATCGTATAGTACCATATCATACTGTACCATATCATATCGTATCGTATAGTACCATATCATACTGTACCATATCATATCGTATCGTTTAGTACCATATCATACTGTACCATATCAAATCGTATCGTACCAGACTGTATCAAATTGTGAATTAGACCAACACTCACTCTGCAGTGTGAGGGTGACACTTCTTTCCACCACCCCAGCATCATTTGTTGCTACACACATGTAGTTTCCTGCATCTTCACTCTGTTATACACATTTTGAATTAGAGGGGGAAAGAATTTAAAAGGCATTTTCTCTTTACTAACCTTAACTTCAACCAATTCAACAATTTATACAAATGTCCCACAAATTACAGTAATCTGAAAAACTTTCCTACCACTGTGCCATAGATGGCCAGTGAGCCATTACTGAGTAGACGAATTCGGTTGCTGATTTGGACATTTATTCCATTTTTGCTCCATCGAATGACTGGTAGTGGATCTCCTCGTACCTCACAGTTCAGGATGGCATTTCCACCCAGAGACTCAATTCGGTTGGAGTGAAGGTCTCCATCAATGATTGGAGGTTCTGGAGGACACATAGCTGAGTTAAGTTTGGCAGCACTAAATACTAAGAATGCTTCATGTGAGAGAGATTTTTTACCTTTGACATAAACAAAACCCAGTGACTTAATGGTTCCCACGCTGTTTTCTGCCACACAGGTGTAGGTACCTGAGTCATCTTTGCTCACTCTCTCTATCACCAGCTCACTGTGGCCGTTCATATGATCATAAGAAACTACAGCAGTTAATAAAAAACGAGAAAAAAAAAACACATTTATATGTATGGGGAAAATATAAAAACCACTAAAATAGTTATTAAAAATGTTGTCCCTAAACATCTTAATAATTGATGAATAAAACCTTGGATGATGTTTTTGTTGAAGAACCATGAAATCTTGGGTAATGGGATGCCAGCAACACCACAAGCCAATACGAGACGCTTTCCTTTGTTGAGGGAAACATCTCCGAGTAGCTCAGTGAAGACGGGGTGAGTATGAACCAACAGCGTGACCGTCCAGCTGTCCTGACCGACTGAATTAGCTGCCACACATGTATAACTCCCTGCATCATCAGGCTGGTGCAACAAGAGTTTTTATAAATAAATCTTATCAACACTTTGATGGAAAAAATGCTGTTTATATAATCAAGCTAATTCAGATATATTACATAAATCAGTACACCAGATAAATTTGCCTAGTTTTTTTTTTTCACCTGAGCGCTGTCAACAACCAGCTCCCCTGATGGCAGAATCGTGTACTCCCCCATGCTTTCACTGAGAGGATTTCCATCCTTTTCCCAGGACAGTCTGGGTTGTGGGATGCCCTCGGCCACACACACAAGCTGGGCGTGACCGTTTTCCACAACCGCAACCTCCTGATCTCCACCACGTATGACGGGAGGAACTGAATAAGTAAAATAGGATGAAAACAGTTTAAAAAAAAATTGAAAGTAATTGATTAAAATATTGGATGAAATTTGGCTTATTTGTAAAACATTTTTTATTGTTGTACCTGTACATAAAACATACAGCAGTGATTTTTCAGCATAAACATATTCTGCAATATTAGCTGCAGAACTTCTGGAATCATGACTAAAACTTACTGTGTACTGTGAGGCTCATGTCCAAGCTGACCGTGCCCGCTGCATTGGCTGCAGTACAAGTGTATCGTCCTGCATCGCTCTGCTGAACAAAGGCGATCTGCAAGGATCCTGAGCTGAGAACCCGCTGGTGAACGGAGTCACTCAGCAGCTGTCCGTCTTTATGCCAAGTGATGGAGGGAGGAGGAGAGCCCTCAGCCTGGCACTGAAGCATCACAGAGGAGTCCACAGGTGCCACATACTCCTGTGTCTCTGAATGGATCACTGGAGATACTGCAGGACATGGTGCAAACAATAACCAAATTTAATTTATTACATAAAATTAGTGTATTCACTCACATTATTAAACGCGTTTAGATTCCTTTTAAATATTTAAAAGTTTTCTTGCTTATAAACAACTTAAATTTCAAGTTACCATCATCTGATTCACAACCTACCCTGCACTCTGAGTTTGGTCTTGCCCAATGCAGTGCCTGCAGGATTTTGAGCCACGCAAATGTACATCCCAGAGTCTGACAAAGATGCCTTTGAGATCTGCAGACTTCCATCAGGAAGTATTGTGAAGCTATCCCCTGCCACAAAGTAAAGCACAGAATGACACAACTAATTTGCAATTACAGACTAACAAAAGAGTAGATACCTGTGGTGGGTATATTGATGCCCTCCTTCTGCCAGGTGATGGTGGGTCTGGGTGAGCCGGTGGCTCTGCAGGGCAGAGTGATGGGGCTGTTGAAAATCACATCAAGGGTGGATGGATGGGAGTGAATCACGGGGAGTTCTGATGACAGAGATGGAGAAAAGCTTATGTTAATGTTGAACTTTATTGTAAATTTTAGGTAAATATATGAAGTAAATACACCAAATAATAATTTGTTGCATTATGATTTTTGAAATGAGGGTGTATTCATGTCATTGCTTCAAAATAAGATAAAAACAAAAAACAGGGCAGGATAAGACCTAACATTACAGCTCAGGTGTTAGAACCCAGTCTTGTTATTTAGAAAAAAAGCACTAAAATAATGCTTGAGTTTCTTTGAGCTTTTATGGTTTCTGTCTCAATGCAACATGTTATTAATATGAACTAAAACAGAACCATGTGCTTGTTGCAGTCTAAACATAAAAGGTCATCTCATGATATGATGGTGAAATTGCCTTTACCCTGCACTGTAAGATGCACTTGGCGCTGGGTGGAGCCTGCAGTATTTCTGGCCGTGCACGAGTAGCGTCCAGCATGACTGAGCTCAGCTGAGAGGATCTCTACTTGACCTGAAGGGAAAGACATATATTCAACCATTAACAAAATTCCTTACATTGCAATTAATAACACGTGAAGTGACTTGATGCATGAATAAGTCAGTGGACATCCATGTGAAATTTGATCAGTAATATTGTATCCATTTGTATAATGTTGACCTGTTGGCAGAATACTGAATCCTTGTCCCTTTTTAGGAAGCTTCATGCCGTCTTTGCTCCAGAGGATCGTGGGTTCTGGAACTCCTGTTGCAGTACATGCAATGACCACTGGGGACAGTCTAGTTACAACCAGCTCTGTGGGTTCATCTGCTATAGATGGAGCAACTGCAAAAGAAGAAGATGCCACTTTCAGTCAAAGTATTGTGAAGAAGGATCATCTGTAAGTAAATATGCTTCTCACCGATGACAGAGAGACTGACTGATCTGGAGTGGTTCCCGGCCTCATTAGAAACCATACAGTTGTACACTGCTGTGTCCTCCACTGTAGGAGCTATGATCACCAAGGATCCCGAGGACAGCAATCTGAAATTTATTTAAAAAAATGTATATTCTGAACAGAATACATTTACAACACGTTACTAGCTTCAAACATGTAGAATGATCCCACTTTAGAACCATAAAGAGAGTGAGAAAACCTGAATCAACCTGTACATATTCTGATTCTGGTCAGTACTGATGGGGCGACCATTTTTCTGCCAGCTGACAGTCGGTTTGGGGATACCGGTGGCTTCACAAGGTAAGGTGGTCTGGACGTTGACAATGACCGTCACATTGGTGCGACTGTCAGCAATTGAAGGAGGCACTGTAAGGAATGAGGTAATATTACAGTCTGACTGAGGTTCTGCTTTACCTAAATCAGTTCGTGTATCTTTACCACTTACCATAGACTTGCAGGTCCACTCTTTTGCGTTGAGTACCGGCTGGATTTGTCGCCATGCACAGGTAACGTCCAGTGTCGGTCACCTGAGCTGAGTGGACGTGTAAAGATCCATCGTCTTCAAAAGTGTATCTGCACAAATGTCCTCAAGGCATTATGATGAGGTCATTGGATTAGGACAGGGGCATAAATCATATTAAACGCCCTACCTGGGATTGTTTCCAGCTAATATTGCTCCATTTTTCCTCCAGGTGACTCGAGGTGATGGCACTCCGCTGACTACACATTCAAGAGTTGCTGGTTGGTTGATGTGCACTGACACCATCTGGGAGCCGTCTTCAATAGTCGGAGGCACTGAGAAAACATTTAGAATTAAGAGAAAGGAAGACAAAATGAGCTGATTTCTATTTATTAGCAAATAAGATTGATAAAAAGATGAAGTTATCTCAGTTATAAAGACTACCGTTAACAGTCAGGTTAAACAGTCGCGTGGTTTTTCCAGCGATGTTACTCGCCACACAAGTGTACTGAGCTGTGTCTGAGAGCTCTGCCATGTTGATCTGTAGATAACGCCCATCAGACAGAAGACGCACACGAGCAGAGGTCTACACAGGGCACGAGAACGATTTACAAATATAAGTCTGGTTTAAAAACACAATGATGGTGGTATTTGTGAATGATTTTAATATCTGACCTGAAGTGGTTTGCCATCTTTGAGCCAGGTAAGAATTGGAGGAGGAACAGCATCAGACTTGCACTCAAGAGTTACCTGTCTGCTCTGAAGGACTGACAGGTCCTGAGGTGTGCTTTCTCCCACGATATTAGGGGGAACTGAGACATATTGATCAAAGAAATGAAGGAAGAACTTTGAACATTGTGAACATGCATAAGAAAGGAAAACGTGGAAAAAACACTACATAAAACATCACCAAAAATGTACATTTTGTAAAAGTTGACAACATACAGTATTTCCGGTTTCAAGTTAGTATACATTTATTTTAACAGGAAAAATCCTATTTAATGCTGACAAGGTCAACAAAAAAAGCATAAATTGAAGGATTTAGCTTGTTTGGGGAAAGAAGGTTGAATATTTCCAGAAAGCACAAACATTCTTTTCCACCAAGTTCTGTATCCTGTGACTTGTCCATGCCACTCACCGTGCACTCGAACTAGAAAATCCTTGTCATCATCCCCTGCTGGACTGTTGGCTAAGCAGCTGTACCTGCCTGTGTCCTCCAGCTTGGTGTGAAAAAAGGTGAGAATGTGTGTATTTAAATAACTGGAAAATGTATAAATAATAAAACACACTGGAGATTTCTCTAAAGTAAAAGCAGGAGACTGACCTGTGCTGAGGCCACACGGAGCACCTCTCCTCCACGGAGGAGGCGCAGGCCGTCTGTCTGTGGGAGCGGGCGTCCGTCCTTCAGCCAGGTGAGAGCTGGAGCCGGGATTCCTGCAGCCTCACACTGGAGCTCCAGGACATTATTAACCACCACCGACACTTCTTCTGGTAAACCGGAGCCGTTGATGTGTGGAGGGTCTGACAGAGGTAAAACGATGAACTTTTTAAATCTTTTACATAAAGCAGAAGCTGAAAACTTGAAATATAATCTGATTTTACTCACCAAGAACTTTTAGGTTGAAGTGGCGGCTGGCGTGACCAGCGTCGTTTTGAGCAACACAGCTGTAGCGACTTGTGTCATTAATCTGGGCCCGTTTGAACTGTAAGGTGGTGTTTGTGTTGAGGAGACTGACGTGATGGTCAGGGATTAAAGTCTCTCCACCTTTGAGCCAGGTGATGATGGGAGTTGGAGTCCCATCGGTGATGCACAGTAAGGAAGCCACGTTTCCTCTGACTACAGTCACATCTTCTGTAGTTCCTGCTCCATCCAGACCAGGAGGTACTACAGACAGGATGTCAATAATTTAGTATTAGTTGACATTTTTTGACTGAAACAACTAAAATGAGGCAAGTCCCAGACTCACCCTGCACCTGTAGGTTATAATGTTTGTTGTCCACTCCTGCCCTGTTTGATGCTACACATGTGTAGCTTCCACTATCAGACACCTGGATTCGTGTAATCCTGAGCAACATTTAATAAACATTAAATATTCAAATGATGCATTTTAAAGTAATATATTTTAAGGGTAATCACCAGTATTGTTTAATACATCTTTTAACTTTTAATGTGATCTTTTTATAGTGGTTTTATGGCTGTCAAGATGGGAAGTCAAACAATTAAGCAAATAAATAAATCAAACAAAGTACACAAAGATTATTTTTATCACTCTGTATGTAAATAAGAATTTGTCAAACTCAAAAGAAGAGAGAACTTATTCAAACTGCATGATCATCCTCTTCCTGAACCCACGGACCTACCGGAGCACCTGTCCAGCAGAGAGGACTCGTATGTTGGAGGAGACAGGCAGAGGAAGACTGTTTCTCAGCCAGTTCAGCTGAGGCAGAGGAGATCCAGTAGCAGCACACTCCATACTGACAGAGCTGTCCAGAACTGTGGTCAGGTACTCAGCAGCATCACTGCTGCCAAGTATGGCAGGAGGCACTGTGTGACAGAGAAAAAGGTCAGGAGAATAAAAATACATTAACAAGTCAAAAAAAGTCTTAAGTGGATGATGCATATGTTTTAAAGCTGAATGAAACCCACCATACACATTCAGTTTAAATATTCTGTCCTCTTCTCCAGCTGCATTCCTGGCTACACAAGTGTACTTCCCACTGTTGGAAGGGTCAGCTCGGGTCACAGTGAGCGTGTCGCCATTTGGACTGACCCTAGAAAAAACAAAATTCACCTCTTTGATTGTGAAATATTATTAACTGATCATTTCTGGCAGCTGCCACATAATGTGAACTTTTTTCATACTGCTAGGCTCCCTTTATTCTTGTTTTATTTTCCCAATGACACCTTTAACTATGTATGAACCTGAGCCCTTTGATTCCCATCCTGCTGATGGCTTCTCCATCTTTCAACCACTGGATGGTTGGAGTCGGGGTTCCCTGAGCTCTGCAGACCAGCTGGATGCTTTCATTTACAAGAACTCCCATCTCACCGGGCATATCAGATCCAGAGATACTAGGTGGGACTAGAACAGAATTACTAGTCAGCTGTAAATTTGGATTGGTAGTATTATTACATGATTAGATGTTTTTTTAAAGGTATTTCTGTACCTTGTATAGTGAGGTGGTAGCTCTTGTGAGCTTTGCCCTCCATGTTAGAAGCCACACATGTGTACGTCCCACTGTCAGAAAGCTGCAGCCGGGCAATCTGAAGTTTGTTTCCTCCTGAGAAGATGTGCATCTCCAGAGACTCTGAGCTCTCTAAGAGACAAGTAGGAAGTTTTTGGTCCCACGATTAGACAATTCAACTATTTTCACTTGTCTAACCTTTTTACATTTGTTAATTATTCTCACACCCATTCTCAAAAAATGCATATTGGCCTACCAATGGGGTGTCCATTTTTCAGCCAAGTCAGACTGGGGGGAGGGATTCCAGTAGCGTCACATGCCAAAGTGACTGGATTACTGATGGTTTCCACTACACTCTCCTTTGTTGGCCCATCGATACTGGGAGGAACTGAAACATGTGATCTCTTTAATATCGTTCTGCATGAACAAAGCATTTTTACTCATCAATTTCAGAAATTTGTTTAAATAAGTATATTTTTGAAGATGCTACCATGGATGTTCAAATGGAAGTTCTTGTTCACTTGTCCTGCAACATTTGAGGCCATGCAAACATACTGTCCTGTGTCGGACACCTGCAGAGAAAAGACAGATGCATTACCTGTTGTAAACATGAACAAAAATACACCAAAGGCAATATGTATTTAAGTTAAGTGCAAACAAAAAGGAAATTCTAAGTGGAAAAAACACAAAGTAATACTATTCTATTTCTCACTTCTGATCGTTGAATCTCTAGAATCTGCCCCTCTGCCAGAACACGCAGAGTTGCAGATTCTGTCAGCACTCTGCCGTTCTTGTACCAGGTGATGACAGGAGGAGGGACGGCGTTGGATTCACACTTCAAAGTTACTGATTTACCAACAAGCACATTAACCTCCACGGGAGACTCTCCGCTGTTGCCCCGGATACTAGGAGGAACTGGAAGGCAGAGGAGAGGAAAAATGTTTCCTAATATGAAGCAAAACACAACCAAGAACAAACTAAAGTCTAAAGAAACAAACTGACCAAACACGGTTAGATTGATGTGTCTGTAAGCTTCTCCTGCTGCATTTACAGCCACACAGCTGTACTTCCCTCCATCAGATACTTTGGTCTTAAGAATCTGTAAAGTCCGTCCACCTGAAGAGACAAATGGATATAAATATGTAGTGAACATTTCTTTTGCTTATCATTCATTTACGAGTCCTGTAGTTCAATATATATTTTAGTTGTCACCTTTAAGCTACATGTTTAATACCTGGCACAATGAGGAAGTTGTCTCTGGCCTTGATGGGGCCCCTGTCGTTTAACCAGCTCAGTGAGGGAGGGGGGAAGCCGGTAGCTTCACAAGAAAGTGACACAAAGTTGTTCACTACTACAGTCACATCCTCCAGACTCTCACCGACAATCGAGGGAGGCACTGAAAGACAGAAAATACATAACAGAAGTCGTTATTATCAGTGCTTTAAGTGGAAAAAAATAAGTGCCGGTACTCTCCTTATTAGTTCGGGATTATATATACACACACACACACACACACACACACACACACACACACACACACACACACACATATATATATATATATATATATATATATACTCACATACAGAGAGAGATATCTATAGTTTTATTGTTCAGAAATGGAAAAAGAACAAAGCCAGTTCTAAATCAAATTCTCATGAAAGAAATTCAGATTCACTCAGTCATCAGTTTAGTCACTAATGGTTCCCAATGTGTCCTCCCTTCAGACCTGTAGACTCCATCACTGGATTCTATTTGTCTAAAAGACAATTCAAGACAAGACACCTCTCTATCTGTCCTCTCTTCTACACCTGGCCCATAATAAATGTCACAGGAGGTCTAGTGAAGATCTTCAGCTCATCATCTCTAACACCTCTACTGTCTTCAGCTCTGCAGCAGCATGAGACTGGAACATTTACTAAACACCCTGAGATTTATACTCTGACATCTATTACCACCTTTAAATCTAAACTTCATCAGGTTATTATGTATGTACTAGGGATGCTCCGATAGCGTTTTTTGCTGCCGATCACTGATACCAATCACATCGATTGACTGTAAATTTCACATTGTAGTGATGATGAGGGCTAAAGGCTACTTGATCTGTAGAAAATGAACCATAAATCTCCTTCATTTGGATAAAAACAGGTTTTACTGACTTTTTCTAGGATGAAAAAATACAAAAACTTGAGCGCACCATGTAGACATCCATCCATCATATAGAAATATATTAGTTATAGATATATATTTACAATACCAATAGAAATCTATTATTTTATATATATATTTAAATAATTAAACATATATTCTTGTGCACAAGATCCACATTAATTAGTTTGTGGTTGAAATAACGTTTTGAGAAAAATAGTTGTTTTTCTACTGCTGTTCAGACACAGACAAGTTAACATTGTTTTGACACTCTGGTCCATTTTATACCCAAAAAGAACAAACTTATAACTGACAATGATCTGATCATTAGTCTACCTGCTGCTCTCTCAGCTCCTCCTCCCTCCACCTGTCTGATCCACTGCGCCATGGCACGCTGCTGCTCCTCTCCAGCTGCGTCATGACGCGCAGCTTTCCTCTCCATGAGCGCGCGAGCTCTTTCCATCTCCGTCATTAATATTTAAATTATTGTCTTTTAATACCAATTTGAAGAATTATCTCAGCTTCCTGTCGCGGGGTGTTTCACAACCTGCTGCAGCAGCACCAGATCTGGAGCTGGAGGAGGAAACGGAGCTCTGTGAGTCAGCGGGACTCGCCTCCAGGACCGAACTCTGAGCCAACTGGAGCGGTCCGTTCAGGGGACGGCGAGTCTCCGCTTGTCCTCTCTCATCCGGTGTTTCACCAAATTCTGTCACCCTCCTGGAGTCACTAAATACAGCTGACAGATGAGTTCTCTCATCCACCTGCGTTTCTCCTGCACCGCGCTTCTCCTGCACCGCGCTCGCCCTCTGCACCTCCCGCCATGCGCTGCTCGTAATATGAGGCAACTACGGCCACCGGAAAAGCTCAAAATTATATTGATGTAATACTGGAAAAACTCCTGGTAAGGACGGAACGCTGGAAATAAGTGCCGGTACGCTGAGGGGTCGAATTTAGAAGTCCCGGTACTGCGTACCGTTCCGTACCGCCCCACTTAAAGCACTGGTTATTATCTCTTAAAGCAGAAAAATACCTAATTTAGTTATATTACTTAAAAAACTTATATATTTTTTCAGAATTTACAAAGAAAGACAAGTTTGCGTAGTTAATAACTTACCATGAACATTAAGATTAAAGTGTTTTTCTGCACTTCCAGCCACGTTTTCAGCCACACACACATAACGCCCTGTTTCAGAGACTTGAGCAGTCAACACCTGGAGGAGAAAAAGAGCAAAAATACAAGTTTACAGTTTAATCAGTTCAGCAATGCTAAAATCACACACTGAGCACACAGCTAATTCAAATTAGTCAATATTTAAAATCTAACATATTTTATATAACAAAATAGTTCAATTACATAACTGAAAAAACATTAAAAAACATATTTCAGTTATACAGAATTTGAAATTTACAATAAAAATGTCCCAATGAGACTCGTTACCTGAAGCGACCGTCCATTGGACAAAATCTGAAGTGGACCATGAGAGCTGATTAGCTGTCCGTCTTTAAACCAGGTGACTTTGGGGGCGGGGTTTCCATCCACCTGACAGTCCAGCTGAGTTGTTTTGTTGACCAGGACGATGACGTCATCATCGCTGATCCCTCGTATACTTGGGGGTACTAATACAAGACAGATAGATACAATGAGAACGGAGTTCATTCATAAGGTGTTTTCTCCAGTACTAATTAACTACCTTGTGCACTATAAACTCACTTAGCACTCTGACATCATACTGGATGGAGTCTTCTCCTGCTTCGTTGATGGCAACACAAATGTACCTGCCAGCGTCTTCAAGCTGAGCCCTGGGAATCTGTAACACTCTTCCACCTTAAACCCAAATAATACGAACTGTTTAGAATAAAGTCTTGATTCTGTTTTTGGTTATTTTTCTTTCCTTTTTCACGTCTCACCCGGTAGGATCAAGACTTTATCATTCGAGGTGAGCAACTGTCCATTTTTGTACCAGGTCAGCGTCGGAGGGGGGACGGCGTTTGTCTCGCAGTACAGAGAGATCGGACTGCTGAGTATCACGTCTCGAGCGTCTCCTCCGAAGCCTGGTACCGATGAGGAATCGCCAACTCCACCAGGTCTGTTGAAATTTGGTGGAACTTAAAAGAATTGGAAAAGAAATCAATATATTAACCGGATACCTTCTGGAGCTTTATTTTATTATGAGATAAGAAACACAATAAATCATGTTCCTGGATTTATCTCTGAAGCTTAACGCCTGAACATCAGTACCCCCAGTTCACCTTGTATATTTACATCAAAGTCCTTCTCATCCTCTCCAGCGACATTAGTGGCGATGCAGGTGTAGCGGCCCGTGTCGGACACCTGAGCGTGTTTGATCTGGACAATACGGCCGTTGGATGTAATGGACACATGGCTATCACCCCGCAGGATCTGTGGAAATTTTATTTTTTCTAATATATGTTGCAGATATAAACAGTAAAATAAAAAAACCCCAATACATTTTACCTGTCCATCTTTATACCACTGTAGTGCCGGAGCAGGAAAGGCCTGAGCTACACACTCCAGGGTCAGTGTGCTGTTAATCTTGATCTTCACCTCTTTAGGGACCAGTCCCTCCCCAGGGATGTCATTCTTATTGATCTGTGGAGGAACTTTAGTCAAAAACTGTTAGGTCGTATTCATAAAGTTTATAGACTTTTTTGTAGACCTCAAAAATGCAGAAATCTCACCATAAACTTTGACCTCATAGTGTTTCAGTGTCTCTCCAGCCTCATTTGTGGCCACACACGTGTACCTCCCAGCATCCTCCTTCTTAGCATTCAGAATCTGCAGCGTTCGCCCACCTGCAGTAGACACGGGCAAGAAATGTAACCACTGGTCCAGTTTTTAAAGTTTATTTTTCTGCACTTTTGATCTCAGACCTGGAAGGACTCGAACATGTCGGGTGGACTCAAACAGAGTGCCATCTTTGAGCCAGGTGATCAGAGCAGGTGGGTAAGACTGGACTTCACACACCAGAGAGGTGGGGCTGCTCAGGGTTACTGTAACCTCCTCAGCAGAAACATCAGGGCCTGATCCAGCGATGGTGGGAGAAACTGGCAAAAAACAACAACCCACATCAATTAGATATAATATATATATATATATATATATATATATATATATATATATATATATATATATATATATATATATATATATATATATATATATATATATATATATATATATATATATATATATATATATATACAGTAATTTCTGAACTAATTCCAGGTAAATGAAGAAGAGCTGTCTTTGTACCCAGAACATTGAGGTTGACGTGCCTGCTGCGGTCTCCTGCAGTGTTAGACGCCATGCAGCTGAACCTCCCAGTGTCTGAAACCTGAGCCTCAAATATTTGAAGAAAACGGCCATAAGACAGAATCTGGTGGCGCCTGTCTGACACCAACAGCTGTCCATCTTTCAGCCATTTAATCTCTGGTGCAGGGTTACCTGGAACATTAATAAAGAACGTTACCAAAACTGCTAAATAAACAGTTTTAAAACGTATTAATAGTGTAATTTACCTGATGCCTCACAGGTGAGAGTGATGTTGTGTTTCTCTTTTACTTTAGTGTCCACAACCGTTCCCTCCTCCACAATTTTTGGTGGAACTGCCAATCAGATCAGTTAACTGGTTCATTCTTTCTCTTCAGGTTGAGCCAAAACACATTTTTTAAGGTTGCAAACTGACTTAAATCTGCACATTTTCAATGAATTCTAAGAATGCCATATTTGTCTTTACCTAGGATGTCAAGGTCAAAGTTCTTCCTTTCTTCTCCAGCGCTGTTTGAGACAACACAAGTGTACCTCCCAGCATCCTCTACTGCGGCGTGCAACAGACGGAGACTGCGTCCTCCTGGAGGTTAAACAGATCATTTTAAAATGTCTTTTTTACAGCATAAACAAACTCTGCAGGGAGGTGTATGCATGCATGGGTGAAGTTTTAAAGGTTTATCTTCTTTTGTTTTTTGCACAAAATAAATAGTTTTTTAAAAATTATCAATGCTTGCAACGATTGGTTTTGACACCTTGATGGGCAGAAAGATACTTTCTAAAATTGACACTAAAAGAACATTTTTATTTATCATGAAAGACCTTTGATGATTCATACAACTATTGAATTCTCACAGCATCTCCGTCCCGACTTCAGTCAGAAGAGTGATCATTCATGTTGGATCCAACGATGTCTCCCGTCGGCAGTCTGTTGTCACATTACAGCATTTTTACCAGCTGCTGGAGATCCAGAAGAGCAGTGGAATGTCTGTCTTCATCTCCGGCCCGATTCCCACAGTTTCTCGTGGAGATGAAAGTTTCAGTCGTCTCCTCTCTCTCCACACCTGGCTTCAGTCTGCCTGCAGGTCCCTCAATATTGGCTATATCGACAACTTTAATCTGTTTTGGAAGCGTTTTTCCTTTTTTAGGCGAGATGGTGTTCACCCAAACCGACTTGGCTCACGCATGCTGACCGCTAACATCAGGTACGCTGTGCAGTCCTATAGATGTATATCTATGGTGGACTCCTCTACACAGACATGACTGTTTACATCCGAGTCATCTACACCGTCTGCAGCCTTCGGTCTCACCACCACTCCAAACGCCGTTGCCCCCTACAGTCCACCACATATTCAACCATCATCTATGTCTCTTCCCAGAGTCTCTGTCCCCACAGTTTCCTCCTCGGCTCTCAAACCAGAACATTTTCCTATTCCAGTCCATTTATCAACCCGCTGCCCTAATCACTCTGATCAGAGAGCCCGGAAACTCAACAGGTGTTTACGACCCATCCATCTCCAAGTAACAAAGAAGAAAAATGACCTGCATCCTTCAGTTCAGTGTGCCCTGTTGAATGCCAGATCCATTTCTAACAAATCCTTTATCTTAAATGACCTTTTCACCCAGCAGTGCCTAGACTTCTTTTTTCTAGTTGAAACATGGGAACAAGATGGTAACTTTGTCCATTCTAATGAAATCTGTCCTCTAGGTTGCTCTGTGTTTACCACACCACGCCCCTCACGCCGTGGTGGAGGTCTCGCTGTGGTCTTTAAGGACAAACACGCCTGTAGTCTGATCAACAGTGGCTGTTTCACTACTTTTGAATGTCAGATCATCAAAGTAGGGTTACAAGAAGTAAGTAAGTAAGTAAGTAAGTAAAGTTTATTTATATAGCGCCTTTCACAGATATACATCACAAAGCGCTTGACAAAAAAAACAAAAAAACAAAACAGCGAAAACATTGAAAATAAAAAACAAAACATAGATTTGGGGGTACCAGATACAAAATTTGGGCAAGATTTGGGGTACCTTCGGGGGATATACATTGTAAATTATGAGATATAGTGGGACATTGACTTGTGTAAGGAACTAAAGTCTTGGGCAGAAATATTGGGGCAACTTCAATACAATATTTGGGCCAAAAATAAAGATGGGAGCCAGATACAATATTTGGGCAAGATTTGGGGTACCATCAGGGGACCTACATTGTAAATTATGAGTTAAGGGGGACATTTACTTGGGCTTGGGCAAAGAGAAATATTGGGGCAAACTTCAAGATTTGGGGTACCATCAGGGGACCTGCATTGTAAATTATGAGATAAAGTGGGACATTGGCTTGTGTAAGGAACTAAAGTCTTGAGCAGAAATATTGGGACAACTTCAATACAATATTTGGGCAAAAAATAAAGATGGGAGCAGAAGAAAATGTAAACAAAATGGAGGGAGGGAGTAGCATTTTACACACAGTCACAACAACCGATAAACACATCAAGGAGGGTGGGGGGGGCAGGATCTCCACCAGCAGCAAGGACACGGCACTGCTGACCGACCTTCACTCCCAGTAGAGGGGGCAGGAGAGTTAGGGTGAGAGAGCGTAGAGAAGTGG